>JBBWSJ010000034.1:337500-412299 GCA_038088505.1 Diaporthe velutina | reverse complement strand
ATTTAAATATAAAAATTATAAGCTATTACGCTTATTTTATTTATAATTATTTTTTATTTAATAATTATATAAAATTATATTATTTTAATTTTTTTTCTATTTTTTATCTATTTAATTATTATTTATACTTATAAAATATACCTTCCCTTATATAGGGTAAGTAATATTAGGGGAGGTATATAGTAGTAATAAATTAATTATATTATAGCCCCTAAAGTATATATACTTTTATCTATATATTTATTTTTAGAATTTTAAGAATTAATTTTTTTTTATACCTTTTAAGTAAACCTTTATTTAAAATATTATAATTATCTCCCTCCTTTCTATATAAACTATTCTTTAGGCTTATAAATAGCGCGAGCCTAGCTTACTTATACCTATTTTAATAGAATAAGGTTAAAGTATATGTTTTAAGTATATCTGGTATAAGTATAATTTAATTTAATAGTACTAAGTGCTATAATATTGATAAATATTTCCTAGAATTAAGATGAAATAAGTAAGATATGAATATCTGGAGGTTCTTATTTGATTATTTAACCTGAGAAAAATATTAAGGATTAAGTGGTTTCGTTTTTAATCCATGTACGTGCTCTTTAAAGCCGTAGGTGGTCCCTTCATACAGTAGTGAACGCTTAAAGACCCAGCGTTAAATAGGTATATAATGCTAATGACAGTAGATTTTAGGGAAAACATAGACAGCCTTATGAGGCCTGAGGATTAATATTAAGCTAATAAGACATTATTTATCATTAATATTTCGCTACATATTAGTAAATGTATAGTAGTGTCAAATGTATAATCTACTTTAGTTTAATTTGTTTTCGACAAGGAAGGGGCCCAGGTTATATCTTCCTGCTACCGAGATGTGACAACTTGAACGACGCTTGCCGAATTACTACAAGAGAGGAATGGCATGTCTGTTCGATTCTCTCCGCTACCTGATCGTTGAGAAGTGACGGTAATACCTCGCATTTCAGATTTTGACCTGCACCTTCCTCAGTCGCAGCTAGTGTGATGTTCTTGTGCGGCGCAGAATCATACGTGGTGTGTCCTGTCCCGTACTGACCTCACCATGCAACATCGCTTTGGTCGCTATCAACCAACACACATGCGCGCTCATGAGTCTTCAGACCAACTCGTACAAGACGGGCGGAGTGGGACAGATGACCAAGATAGGCCTCGACCATTTGATGCCACATTTGGTCCTTGACTGGTTGGTAATGTGAGAGCCGAATCTGCAAGTCTGAGTTTCCACTTGTGCATGCAGGTTGCGTGAAATTTCATGATTGAAAAATATCCCTGCTCGAGCCCTGGAATGAGCATTTCTGGGTGTAGGGATGCGTGCCAAGAGCTGGCCTGAGAGGTGGATGGTGCAAGCCTGGTAGAGGAGGGGGTGTGTTGATTAATCCCATTCCCGGTAGGCTGGTCAGCTTCGGCAAAGCCCGTTGGCGATAACAAGATTTGATAGTTACACTGCATATCAGCTGTGCTTACGACCAAACTTGACACAGTAATGCTACCCACCCCAACATTCGTGCCATTTCCCAGACAGCCGTTTCCGCCTACCAGACGTTCAAGTCAAGCCCGATGTTAAAGATCCTGCGATCTGTCCATTGCTGCCCTCACAGCTTGGGTCCGATTCCTAACATACAATATCAGTTGCTCTTTTTGTCGGCACTCCTGCTCTTGAAATCTTGAAGCGGATTTAGTCAGCTCACATAGCCATTCAACCACTCAGCCACTACCAAAATGCTACTGCAAAAGCTACGTAACGGTCCTCACAGGAAGTTGATCCTTGCTGCTGCTATCTCTCTCGCATTCCTGTCTACCCAGTTCGCTTTCTTCGGAACCGTCTTCGGCTCTCCCCACTCGTCACTTGGGACTTGGTGGGCATGGATATGGTTCTTGTTAGAGTTCATTATTTGTGAGTCACTATCATCCCCAGCCCCTTCTCCGATTTCTATTCTGCTAATTCCTCCGCATTCAAGTGTTCCCTATCATCACGTTTCTCTGTTCCTTAAGTTCGCTCAATGATTGGGGACAAGGGCTGCCAGGCCCCCCGGATGGCCTACCGATCCCGGGAAATCAGGGCAACAGCATGGATAAAAAATAAGACCGTGAACGCAGTCCAATAATGGCGGGAAGACAAGAACGCACGCAGTCAATTTACGAAGAGCCGGTGGTCTACTTATCTCTTTCAAATGTCATTCCTTTCACTCCCTTTTAATGCGATGAATGATGGGTCTCAAGATTTCCAATGACTGAGTACGAACAGCATCTCCCCCATGAGTACTTTTTTGCACAGAGTGACACGTGGAGGTACGTTGGGCGCTGAAATTTGAATGCTCCTGCTAGGTTCTGCTTACACCGACCAATTCACCAACAAAGGCCAAGATGGTGGGCTGAAATACGCACCCCATTGAACGCGAACGTCAAGTTGCTGAGACAAGAATGTCAGGCAACTTGCGCCAAGTATGCAAACTGTGGGTCGATTTGAGTGATCTTCAAGGCTTTCACTGCATAAGTACCAAGCTATCTATCTTGGCTCACTCCATGAGCAGCACAGTCATGACGCTCGGGGACAAGTAGAAGTGAACCTCAGGCAAAGGGGTTGTGACTTGATGGCTGCGCCGTACGTATTGTTCTGGCTGTGTTGGCTGTACGTGGGATTGATCAATCCGGAAACTATCCCGAGGGGTGGGGAGCCATTTGGGGGGGGGGGGTAACCATGTGCATGCCGAACAAAACTGCTAAGATCCAATGAGAGTAGTCACTTGGGCATCACAGGACATCCAAATAATCCAGCCTGCCTCAATACTGCAAATTTCAATTGGCACACCGTTACATTGTGGCCTGTTTTGTTGATATTTCCAACATGCCGCCGGCGCTTGCAGAGCCTTGTTAGGCTAGGAGTACTACTTGTAAGTTTGGATTGAAGCAGGAGATGTGGCGGAGCGTCAACAATTCGGCCCCAACGTTGCTCTTGCATGCTCGTGCAGGCTGACATGCAGATGTTGGTGTGTGATCGCCGGATGCTAATGCTATTTTCGGGCAACATTCGGGTTGTCCTCGCTTGGCTCCATGTTCAAGTCAGCTTTACAAAGATCACATGGATTTCTGTGTCGCCTCATCCCTTACTCATGATCTATCTTGGCGAGGAAGACTTTCTGCATCATCATTTGGCCCCCTTGGGATCAATCGCAGAATACCTTCTCACAAATCTCTTGTATTTTGATTCAGCTGAAGAATCATTTGTTGATAGTTCTATCACGTTTGTCAGCATCCAAATTTTAACAAAATCTGCGAACACTCCCCATTTCTGTCAACATTCATGTCAGCCTCTGCGCCCAGCTTGAGAGGATAATCATTTGCCATGGATATGTCGGATCTATCACAGATACCAGCGGCTTTGCCACCCGATGGTCAGACATCAAACTTCATCAACCCAACAGACATAACGGACATACCGATGGTGGCTCTCTGTGTCCTACTGCCATTGATGTTATTGTTCGTGTTGCTTCGCGTCGGAGCCCGTGCCCGCTTGATACATGCTCTGGGGGCTGATGATAGTATGTTGAAGCTGCGAGACAGCTTCATTCTCACTCGCTTTCAAAATTTCGATCGTGTTTAGCTAACGAGAGCTCAGTCTTATGTATCATCGCTGCTGTCAGTTCCTTGAATAACACTTCCAAGAAACTATCTAGCTAACCAGAAACTCAGGCCTTCATTTTTGCTTGGTCAGGCGTTTTGCTCTCCAGTAGGTGATCAACTTGACCACGCAGATTCAGCGTGCTCTTCTGGAGCTAATAGTATCATGAATAGTTCATTATGCCCACATGGGAAGACATGCATGGGACATTCCATTATCCAACGTCACCGAAACTGTGCTACAGGTACGTAATTGGCATTGGCATACCAATGCAACAACGGTTTCCCGCGGGCAGTTCCATTAATACTCATCTGCATCTGCGCTCACATCTTCAGCGAACCATGATCATTGTCGTACTCAATTTTCTCGCTGCTATGTTCGTCAGACTGTCGCTTCTGTCTCTCTATCTTCGTATCTTCAAACCCATTCCGTGGGCCCGGGTCACGATTTTTGTCGGCATGGCACTGATTGCAGTATTCTACGTTGTCTGCACTATTATATTACTCGCCATAACTGTACCGCGTCCAGGGCAAACCTGGATGTATACGACCTTCACTTACGTCAAATTGGCGACAGATATTTCTGTGGCTCAAGGTTATTTTGGGGTCTTTTCTGACTTGTTGATCCTCGGGATCCCACTGAAGCTTGTTTCTGACCTTTCGCTACAACGAAAACGCAAGATTGGCGTATTGGCTGTGTTTTTAACAGGTTTACTGTAAGTCTGATCCATCCGGTCCCATACGCTACTGACCAGAATACAGTGCTTTCGGTTGCTCTATTGCTGGCTTGGTGTCTCGAATCAAGGTTGACTCGGATGACTCATCATGGACAGGCACTTTGAGCCACATATATGTGTACGTTAGGATACCTTTCCTTGTCCAATATGTTTCTGCAACTCACTGTCTAACTGGTGATTCTCGACACTCTCAGTGCATTCGAGCTCAACATCGGGCTTATCTGCAGCTGCATGCCCGTGGTCACCGTGCCCCTCAAGGTCTTTGTTGAGAGTGTGGTTCATTCTTGGAGCTCGATGCGCAAGTACTCGCGTACATTGTTTTCCCAATCTGAAGACACTGGAAAAGCAAAAGAAACGCTTGGGACTCAGCTCCCACAAGTTCCCAGCGGCACCATTTCAGGCATGAAAACGTTCATCCGACGTCTGTATCGCACAGAACGTGAGGAAACGGTGCAACTGACAGACGTTTCGGCATTCTCAAAGCTAGGCTCTGTGGATGAGGGCTACCACGAACAGCTCAGGGCCATGCACGCCGTCGACATTGAAAGTTCTGTAGCTCGGAGCAATGGGCAAAGCGTTCCGGGGAGCCGCGGCCGAGGCCTTTGAGTCTGGGTGATGATTGTTTTGGTATTATAATATATGTATTGCGGATACTGGATAGTTTCCTCTTGGCGAAGCCGCTTTTGAGACTTGTAGGGGACGTCGAGGGTGACAGATAAAAGTTCCATTGGACGTGAAGGCTTGAGAGCATCAGCTCAAAGCTTCCAGTTTTTTTTTTTTGGGGGGGGGGGGGATAATGTTTGGGGTTACTACCAAAGAGACGAGGGGACATCCAAAATTTGTTGTATAAGCCTGTGCCTTCACCACGCCAGGACCTTTACTTGTCCGCCACTTCCATTTCACCGGTGATAAAACCACATGCAATGAACGGGAGAGTAAACGAGGGGAGTTGGGGGTCTCATGCATGGCAAAGGTACTTGAGTCTGCTCATGTGTATCACATGTGTAGATACAGATTTGTGTGATTCTTGGTAGAATTGAGTTTACTGGCGTGCCATATCAACAGCATCCAGTTCTGATAGCGTCACAGTTCGAATTCTGCTACTTTCGATAGTAAATTCGTTACTTCAGAAAGCTAAGCTACCAAGATTTATCGTGGCAACTACTTTTCGGCTATGGAAAAATCTGAGTCTTTGGGCTTCACCATCGGCTCTCAGCAGCTGCCGTGGCATTCGCGGTCGATTTCTCAATACTCTCTATGTAAACAACCTCCGGCTCTTGTGGTGAGACATATATGGTTCCATTTGACGCAGACATGTCCCGCCAGATGTGAGAAACACGCCGTTCTTTCGTCCCGTCCACAAACATGATCATAGCCTCTTTAAAAAAAAAACCCTCCGGCTCTCACTCACTGAATCTACGCAGGTCGTCACTCGCCGCTGCAATCCAGACTACACAAATGTTTTACTGGTTCTGGACCTCGGGTGTAGCTCCCAATGTGGTCGGCTGAAAGGTTTCGACAAGTATACGGGCATGGACGTGCTTGAGACTCCGCCTGCTTAAGTCACAACTGAGGCGTACGTATGCAGCTGGTTAATGAGTCTATATTCTAAATATGTTCTTTTGTTCGCAGTAGTCCAAAATCATGTCTATTACATTCGTGTAAGGGCTCTCTGTTGGTACACCCAGTCGAGCTCCACCGTCATAATTCAATATCTCGCGCAGTAGTGTCCCGCGAATCAGAGACGAGGCAGAATCTCGCTCAGTCCCTGGCAGGCCACGTAATCTGGCCAGAAAGTGCTTTAAATTACTGCTCGCAACCACCAACTGGCGAGCCTCCTCCACCCCGGGTAGCGATGGAGGAGCCTAGCGGCGTAGAAATGTGTGAGTAACAGAGCCTCGAGTCGGGTCTGTCGTGCATGTTTGATGTGACATTGCCAAATAATGCGAGGTCATACGATCCTCCGGTGGCGTCTGCTGTTTTTAGTGTGAGTGATGATCCCCATGGATAACCTCGTGTAAAGACCGATGTGTAACACTCAAGTTGCTATGACTGGTAAAGAAGTGTACACCCGGAGGTGGCCTGTATTAAATATAGTTACACAGCGTATTCCAGTCTCCCTGTCTCCTCGTGATAGGCTTGCACTGTCTGAACATTTACCTCTCAGAGGTAGAAGGCGAACCCGCCAGTTGAGGCTGCCTGATGGTGCCCCTTACGTTGCACAAAAGAGGGGCGAGGTCTGTTGGTGCCCAGGTGTAACATTAGGTGGCAATGTTTGCCGCAATACCGGGGCTGTTGATGGGGTGAGATGGGGATGGCCTACAGCTCGGCACAAGCTCGGGCACTACGCCGCAGAGCCGCACGGCGCAGGGTCGCAGGCGCTAATTACAACCCTGCTGTTGGTGGTCCGGCCCTGTTGGACTGCGGTCCATGTACCTAAGTACTAATACTTGCTGCAATACCTTGCTCCTTGGAAGGTAACATTAGCCGGGCCACCCGGGCAGTGAGCCGCTAAGCCACTGAGCCGCTGAGCCGCAGTTTCTGAAGCCTCACGACTCCGGAAAGCCTCCAACCTCGGTTGTTCTCATTGGATCGTCAGCCAAGATTTGGATATGCAGCCGAGCTTGCAGAATTTCACTCGCGGATTGAGGTTCACATGCCCGTGATAAGCGCTGTAGCCACAGGTGACCTATCGCAAGTGATAGAGCCTTGGAAGTACCTGATGTACTGTCGTGGGCGCTCTGTATTGACCTGTCGAATACACGGTTTGCTGGTTCCCTGGAATTTGCACTAGCTATGGGCATGTTGCCTTTGCAACCCGGGGTGACAATCGTTTCTTGTGAAAAGCAATAAAAGCGGCGGAGTTAGTCCTTTTACGTGCATCATAATTCTTTAAAATAAATATATTAAATATTTTTAAATCAAGTTATTTAAATATTATATTTAATATTTAGCCTTAATGTACTTATATGTTATAGTAAATGATTCTAATTTAAATTGTTACTTTACTTATAACGCTACTAAATTATAATTTATTATAAGATTCCATATATTTCATTTACTTCACTAATACCTACCAGGAGGAGGGGGGGTTTTTAACTGTATATCGTAATTATAGTAATTGGGTATTAAAATCCTATTAATATTATTTAGGGGTTTAATATAAAATCTATTTTATATAAATTAAATAACGTATTCAAAAGCGATATAGTATTAATTCTAATATAATATTGTTATGCTGTAATATAATCTTAATATAGTCTTAATCTAATATTAGCCCTTAATATGCAAGTAAAAGAAGGAGGAAGTAAGTTTAACTCCTACCCTTACTACTATTTCTTTTTTTAAATTCGTTCCTAACCTAACTACTTTTCCTTTATTACTAGCTTAACTATAAATTCTATAATAGGTTATGGGGCTATAGGCTTACGGAATTACGGAATTAACTTTAATTCGCTAAATTATAAAATTTAAAACTAGCGCGGATAAAGGAATCTCTAATATACTATGATATGATGTTAAAGTTGATACAATTTTAAGCCTTAAAATAATTACTTTTTAATAGCATTTTATTAGCCTTTTACTAATATTTTGCTATAATTTCGTAATTTTAATTAAATATTAGCATTATTATTATAATTGATTGCATTACGTGACTTGATCAGAAACCCCCCTTCCCCCTGGTAGGTAGCTGGTTTTAAGAGGCAAGCTTATTCCAGTTCAAATTCCCCTACATATACACTTCGAGAGGAGTCGGCAAGCACAACAAGGTACTTGCATGGGACAAGTACCTCAGTGTACATGTACCCTGTACCAGTGCACAATGCAGTCAACCAGGTAGCAACTCCTAGCTCTACAACCCTCTCCGCCCCTGTTGAAAACATTTCCGACCCCACGGCGAAGCTTCCAACACATTTCGAGCCTTGCATATTCCCATCGTTGTGGGCGTGAGGAATTCCCAAGCGTACCATTTGCCCTTTAAGGAAAGGAGTTCAGAGTCTCAAGCTACAAATATAATCATGTCCCAGCAGCTATTGTCACACGCATACCGCACAATGATGCCTATTGGAATTTCATTTTTTCGATCGGGCACTGGTATTCTTCTTATGCACAGGCAAGTGAACAAGTCGTGCCACACTGCCGGTAACCACCGCATCCCTCTTCAAAGTGCCCACCATGATATCACGATCCTCTTCATCTCGGTTCAGCGTGGGTGACTTATCAATTCCTCTTTTTATTGCAATCGTTGTCCTCATGTCTTGTTGCTATTCTGCAATCTACTATCGGCGATTCAAACAGTACGCTGGGCTACCACAATCACCACCCTCGTTCCTCACGGGCCATCTGAAAGTAGTTGATGGATTCATTCGTCGTATGAAACCCGACTCTCACCCGGATGCAGCTCTTCAAGCGATGCGACTTGCCTGTGGGGAACCGGAGATCATGTTTGTTGACCTTCGGCCTGTTGATATCCCGGTTGTGATTGTGGGAAGCCATCATATTGCTGAGCAAATTTCCCGACCTTCGCGGGAGTTCACTTTCAGTCCACCGAAGGCACAGAAAGTCTATGACCATATGGGGGCAATGATCGGTACACGATCGATACTCAGTTTCAATGTGAGCGCTACTTTGTACATGAGTCTGGAACGTGCACTAATGGAACGCAGGGCGAGGAATGGAAGACCCTCAGAAGACGATACAACCCTGGTTTCTCAGCCCAGAATCTGTTCACCTTCGTCCCCGTGATTGTGGATAAGACGGCTATTTTCATGGAACACCTGGACCACATGTCAACAACAGGCGAAGAATTTTCCCTGCAGCGCTTCACGAATAATCTGGTTATCGATGTGATTGGTAGTGTTATGACCGGCGCAAATTTCCATGCGCAGGACCTCGACAATCCAGGAGAGTTTGGACAGGTGCTTCAAGAAATGTTCATTTCCTACGCGAGCGAACAATTGGACCTCCCTTGGTGGTTCACTCCCTTCACCTACCTTACACGTCGTCGCTTATCCCAGCGTATGAGGGTTACTGTGAAGAAGGCGATACGCGACGCATATGCAGCACGGCCCCTAGCGGAGAAGCAGCCCCAAAAACCAGCCAGTATCGTTGACCTTGTGCTCCGCGATATTGACACTCTTACCCCAGAGATCGAAGAGAGTATATGTGAACAGATTCGGCCGTTTCTGTGGGCGGGACAAGACACGACCAGTCAGTTTTGCCATCTCTATTTGCTCTAGCTTCTTTCCTTCTTTCCTCCCTTACCAGCCCACCCTACAAGAAGTTTTGATGAAGGCCGCTAGCAATCTCTTTATTCTGTTTGTTCCTTACTTCCCCCGTGCAAAAATAACGGTCCTATACGAATTCAGACTTGTGATTGACCTTCGAATGATACTTACAGGCACGCTCTTGGCGTGGGCAATCTATGAACTTTCACGAACTCCTCACGCATTGGAAGCTGTCAGGGCCGAAGCATACGCGCTGTTTGGCGCAGAGTCAAATGTCGCCAAGATCCGTGAGATCTTGGTCTCTGGCGATGGGGACAAATTGCTCCATCGCATGACATATACGGGCGCTGTCATCAAGGAGACTCTCAGGTTATGGCCGCCGGCCAGCTCAGCGCGCCTGACCAAACCAGGCACTGGGCTCACAGTTCAAACGTCCTCAGGACAGAGCCATTGTCTCGATGGGGTTCTTGTCTACTTGTGCGCAAGCATAATACAAAGGGACCCGAAGGTCTACGGCGAGACGGCCAACGACTTCGTCCCTGAGCGATGGCTAAACGGGAACGCCGAAAACATTCCTCCCTCGGCATGGAGACCATTTGAGCGAGGGCCCAGGGCTTGCATAGGGCTAGAGTTGGCCACTCTTGAGGCTCGCGTA
The DNA here is from genome assembly GCA_038088505.1 of Diaporthe velutina. Classification (NCBI taxonomy): domain Eukaryota; kingdom Fungi; phylum Ascomycota; class Sordariomycetes; order Diaporthales; family Diaporthaceae; genus Diaporthe; species Diaporthe velutina. The sequence goes on along the minus strand of JBBWSJ010000034.1, from coordinate 402,025 downwards.
GTCGTCGCTCTTGTAGCTCAGCGGTACGACTTCTTCAAGATTGGCATCGGCGAAAGCATTCGTGACGAAGCTGGTCAGCCAGTCATGGGTGCATGTGGGCAACACGTGACTGAACCTGAAATATACACTGTGAGTTATCCCTGGCCACTGATCACGAATTATCAAAAACTGACTCGAGGTACTTTACAGACGAGACAGGTATCAGCTAAGCCGGTCGATGGAATGATGATGAAGGTCAAAATTAGGGAAAGGGTGTGAACTTCTCTCTTCGAGAACACGACGCGGACTCTTTTCTACGTCCGCTTTTCTTGACAGAATTGCTGAACTTAGCAGATGGACTATTTACTCTTTAAACATTTTCAAATCTCTTGATGAGTCTGAACAATGTGGAGCATGTGTGTGGTCGAGAGAATGCACAAGCGTCGATATAAGTGTAGGACTTGCCAATACTTTCCAAGTCTCGTATTAATAGCACAGTAGATGCCGTGTTTGAGAAACTGTGATATATCTAGAAAATATGAATATAAATCACCTATGGCTCCCACCTTTATGCAAACTCAGCCGGTGGTGGAGGCGTATCAAACAAAACACATTTTCAGAAAGCTCACCTAGCTACGGATTCGGCCGGCAATATCTTCAGTACGTCCATCCCTCCCTCTGATAACACAACTTACCTTGGTAAAGAATTGCAAGGAATCGGAACATCAGTTCAAATGCCAGAGGACTACTCGGACTATGGCCCTGGTCGTGCATCTCATTCTTCCAGTTTCTGCTCACTATAGTAAACACCATGGCCACCTAGCTGCAGAATTGCAGCATCCATGAAGCGATAAGCACTCTCGTCCACAGGCCAGGCGCGCGTCTTAGACTATAAATGCAAACCCAGCGTTCTATCAGACTGCTAGAAAACTGGCAGACGGACATGTGGGTCGAAGCCGGTCAAGACGACCTCGGTAGGTTCCATCGTGTTCCCAGCTCCGTGATGTACGGTGCAAGTGCCGAGATTACTCGTGTCACACCGCTCGACCCGAGTTCACGACCAAGCGGTGAAAGAATACAGCCCAGGCATGCTGTAAAGGATTTGAAGCAAGGCAACAGTGTTTATAACAACGACACTAAGAAATTCGTATCCAATCCAAATCTGCGTGGAAGACACTGTGCACCTCAGGGAGAGCCTAGCTAAGTTCAATGTTGCAAACGGGAGCAACACCTTCAAGCATGTTTCGTAATTGAGTCACCACGAATGTAAATCAGATAGCTGTCACTAAAGTCAGTCATTGTGGCTATTCCCGGTCACAATCACTGCCATTCCTGAGTATTTATAGTATATTAATGTTGCGGACTCCATGCTTCGTTCCCCTCTGCTTCGATAGACCCGCATCGCAACCATTGCTTGCCCAATACACTCCTCACGTTTCGATCATCAAGACTGAGCTTTCTATTAAAGAGGTGTAGCATCAATCTCCCAGGGGCTGAGCAGTCTTCGGTCAAACTTCCACGCCTTCTTTATCGTAATTGAACCCCATAGCATCGCATGAGCCCTCTCTCCAACGAGTGTCGTATTCATCGACTGGCGGCAATACCCTCCTCGTCGTGGTGAGAAGGCTCGGTAGTGAGGCCAGTGCCCTCGTTTGGCTGCGGGGGCTGGGCGAGAGGGGTGCAGTACATACGACTGTCAGCCCGGCCAGGCGCGGCCACTAGGTATACAATCTTTTTCTTCTTTTCGTACCGTATCTTTCGGTCGGTCTCGACACAGGCCATAACCAGGAGGGTGAAGTGCAATATAAGCATTATTACACTAAAGGCTGTCAGGGCCTCCGTTATACTCAAGTACTTATCTTGAGAAGGGAAACTGTAGAACCAGCAGGCTTTGTCATGCATGCCTTCGCAAAAACTGTCAGCACGTAAGTGGCCTCGTATGTGGTACAACTCATATGCGAGCTTCAAGCAGTAAAGGGTGACCACTGAGACCGCGAGGGCCCATAGTATCAGATACACGCCCACATGCGCGCCTGGGCAGATCGTGCGCAATTCTCTGCCGATCGCGAAAGTGATGTGTCCGACCAGATGCCATAGGATTGATACAACAGCCTATAAGGTTAGTTGTGTCATGATACCTTCATCCAAAGCAACTTGTAGTGTATAAAAGGAGAGCGGCAGGGCTGCCAAGGTTGGGGCATACAAGGGACAGGTAAACACTATCAAGCCACCACAACTCCCAAGCATCCTCCCAAGAAAGCTCCGTTTTGAGACGGAAGGCTAGCATTATTAAGATGAATGCGATCATAGCAAAGACGAGATTTGAGAACTCTAGCGCTAGTTTGGCGACAGCGAATGTCTTGCTAGTCCTGAATGGCTCGGATATGGGAAGCTTCAGAGGCTGAAACAGTTGCGGTGCGCCAGCTGTGCTTGGTCGTGGTGCAGCAGGCATCTCAGAGCCGCTGTGATGAGTTGCCAACGGGTTGTTCATGGTGGAGGAATTGGACCGACGCCTCGGAGAAAGCAGCCGGGCGAGTGAGGTGTCGATATGAGGAATACGTGTGCGAAACAATGGTAGAATTATGGTTAAATTGATCACCTTGATGCTGAATTTGGTATTGAAACGAGGAACAGTTTCGTCAACAAGAGAGGCAGCGACGAAAGTCGCGGGTGTGATGGTACTATAGGGGAGGGTGGGGTGGTTGCCAGGCTTCATTCAGGGATAGGGCAGGCAGCTCCAGCGTTACTGGAAAACCAGGCAAAGGGCTCAGGGGCATAGGCGAGGGGGCCAGGGGCGCAGGCGGGCGTCCCGCTTGCGTTGAGCTGATACGTCAATTGCCTCGAGGCAATCGGTTGGCTGCAGCTACGCACTTTTCGGCAGAATCCATTTAATAAAAAGTATGTTACTTTTAATATAAATTACAAGTTAAGTAAAGCAACACGGAGTGCATGGTAACTGGAAGGATGCGTGGAGAGAGATATGTATGAACTTGGGTGTATTGTGTGATCATGATGTGTTAAGTCTTCAAGTAGCGTTCTTTTCATCCGGTTGGTTGCATATGCGAGTACAACCACCGCAGAGTATTGCCTCCTCAGCAAGCGACGCAGCAAGTTACACAACATCGAGCCATTCTGCCCTGTCGCTAGAATCTGCCTGGGGCGGGGTCTGAAAACCACTGCAGTCCGCCTGAGGGAGACCTTTCGAACGCCGGTCGAAGACGTTGAAAAGGTGATCCTTTTGTAGTGAGGTTGCAGGTATTTGAAATGGTCTTTCCAAGTCTCCCCCGTCTGTCCCTTGCCATCCACAGTCCGACCCCGGCCATTTCCCTGTGCGATCCCCATCCAACAACCACCAGTGAACCTTGGGCTGCAAGCACCCATGGCCCGAACCAAGTACAGTCTGGTCGAGTCTCAGAGACGTCGTAATTCACCAAGTTGGCATACAAGTGCTGTTCAGCTACAAGCACTATCACTTGGCATCTATCTTTCTATTTTCACTTGTTTCACTGTGTCATCTACCCGTGGTGGAGCCGTCGGAACCACCGAGCTGTTCTCTGGACAATGCAGCCACGCAGTCAATATCAATAGAGTCTTGCAGGCCTTGCTGGCCCTTCTCGCGATAGGCGTCAGCGTTTCTTCCGACTTCTTTATGAGACTCGCTTCCTCACCGAACTTCGACGATCTCCGAAAGGCTCATAGCCAAGGACGTTCTCTGGAAATCGCCGTTCACTCCTTTCGGAATCTGCGTCACATCTCGTACTCGCGGGCGTTCGGATGGGCCACGCTCATCTTACTAGCCGTCCCAATCCAACTTTTCTCCCATTCAATTGCGTTCATATCTTTCAGCACGTCGGCATACTCTCGATTGTTAGTTAGCGAAGCTTTCACGACCGGTCAGCCCTTTGAATTTCCCGGCGTTGCGCTCTGGAACACCGGACTGGGCGAGAGCCCACGAGCTCAATTCCATGAGATCTTGCCCCTTTTTGAATCAGCATCAACAGCGTGGGATAGGCTTGAACTGAACGACTGTAAGCGCATCTATTCCCAAGATATCGACGGGCTACAAAGTCACCGCAACCTCCTAGTGGTTATAGAGGCTGGTCCCGACCCAGACGCAAAGGGGTGGATAGCCGCTCAGGTCTGGAACGATCCCAGGTGCTCGGCCCATGAAAACGATTGTTTCAGTCAATACGACTCTAAGTTGGAAAATTCTTTGTGGTCGTTCGCTACATATTGCGAGGTCGACCGTGTCGGCTATTACAACAACGGTGGATACACGCGGTGCGATTTCTCAAAAGACAATGACGAGCGCTCGAGCTCGATTGCTCCTGAAGCCTGGGGTGACAGTGCAATCGGAAATACCTCGCGCATGTCTTGGCTTTCCAATCCGTATCATGACTCTGATATGAGGGAAACATTCCAGACCTCGCGCGCCAAGTACTGTCTCTCTGAGCCTTATTCGGCGCCATGCAAGGTCTACGTGTCAAACTTCTTCCTCCTGGTCACTTTGTTGTGTATCCTTTTGGGGTGTATTTGTTCAATGATGATCGCCCGTATCTGCTGGCACAAGGAGACATGCCAGAGTCTCGGAGACGCTTTGCAGGCGTTCTTGAAGGACGGTGAATTTTTTGTCCAATTACCCGGAGCTTTAGCCGCAGTCCTCAATCCAGAAGGCACAACACTGGCGTCCACTCGGTGGATGCCGATGACCAAATGGAAGGAGGGTAGGCCTCGCTGGGGCCAGGCCGCCAGTAAGAGAATGTGGGTCTGGACATACGTGCCCATCGGCATATTACTGCTTGGTGGGTCAGCTGCTCTTGGAGCGCTGGGTAAGAATATCGCGCAAGTACCCAATCCTCTGCTTTCAAACAGCTAGATTTAAAGCTTACAGGCTTGAAGATACGATTATACCCTTGGGGAGAGCCTCAACAATCGAATCTTCTCGGTCAGAGATCCGATTACTGACCACGCATTTGCCCCGAGCAATGCCACACTCAAGTTAGCCATACACTGCCTTATAGTCAACGCTCCACAACTAGGGGTGTCAATTTGTTACTTCGCATTCAGCTCCTTGTACTCGAGTCTATTCCAGGCAAAATATTGGGCAAGCTTTTCCGTCAAAGCTCAGCTGTTGCAAGTCAGCTTTCCCCACGGCGAGCAGCAAAAACGCACCCCCGCCCTCCAGTTCCCTTGGGTTTGGGGTCTCACCTTCATCCTACTGAAAGCTGCCATCGGATGGAGCCTGACACAATCACTTTATTTGGTTTCTGTCGGAAGTAAGTGGTGCATAGCCTCTCCCATCATTTACTATATCGACGACAGCCTACATGGACAGTGACAATACTACCTATTGAGCACCGCTAATATTCGCCTTCCAGAAGTTTCGATGTGGCAAGAGGATTTCAAGTTTGACAACGTGGAGATGTACATCGGCTATTCCATGAGAGCAATGATCCTCACAGTTGCCATTGCGGCGATCGCTGCTTCGATACCGCTCCTCCTTAGCATGCGCCACCTTCCTCCCAGTTCAGCCATCGTAGGCACCGACTCGGCAGCTATAGCAGCGTACTGTCCGACAAATACAGTAAGGAGTGGGGATCGCGAAACGACCGAGGGCCAGCAAGTTGCAATCGCGGCGTGGGATGAGGTCTGGAGGTCACGCAGACACTTGCAACCACTCAAATGGGGTGTGCTAAACTTGGGAAGTACAGCGCTTGGGTACCCTGGGGTCCTTGGGCTGGGAACAGAGGACGAAGTACTGGGTCCACCTGTTGATGGGCAGTATTATGTCTCTGTCGCGGGGCACTTCAAGCTGTACGTACCATCAGCATTGCAAGTATCGGAAGCAACCATGTAAGTTGGAGGAGTGATGTACTGCCTGGACTTTAACTAGATAGTCACAAGCGAGCAACAGCACGCCTTAGATATAACTACCGTTGAGTACCTGAGTAGACTTCAGGTTTTCCCTCATGGCCGCTTAGAGCCGACCGACGACTTCGCATCTCTGGCCTCACAGTAGAAGCATGTTATTATTGGGAGGCAAAGCAGCATCGATCTACCCGCAGGACAAGGTCTTGCTAGTCAGCCTCGTGACAAAGCCCCGTCAGAGCTAGGGCCGCTGCTCACTGCTCAGGCCCCCCTTAGCATGCAGGCCTGGCCTTACCACAATGCACATCCTACCAGGGGGAGGGGGGGTTTCTGATCAAGTCATACAATACAATCAATTATGGCAATAATGCTAATATTTAATCAAAATTACGAAATTATAGCGAAATAATAGTAAAAGGCTAATAAAATACTGTCAAAAAGTAATTATTTCAAGGCTTATAATTATATCAACTTTAACATTATATTATAGCATATCAGAGATTCCTTAATCCGCGCTAGTTTTAAATTTTATAACTTAGCGAATTAGGGTTAATTCCGTAATTCCGTAACTCCATAGTTCTATAGCCCACTTCTATAGTAATAATTAAGCTATTAAAGAGTAAAAAATAGTTGGGTTAGGGATGAATTAAAAAAAAAGTGGTATAGGCGGGAGTTAAACCTACCCTCTTTTTTTTGCTTCTATATTAAGGGCTGACAGTATATTAAGACCATATTAAGACCATATCACAGCATATCAGAGCAATTATTATATCAATTTTATTTAGGTTATTCGATGCATATAAAATGGATATTATTTTTAATATTGATCATATATTAACATTATTCTGACATCCAATTGCCATACTACTGTTATGTAATCAAAAAACCCCCCTCCCCCTGGTAGGATGCTTGACGTCTTGATCTTCGAGAAAAAAAAAGAAGAAAAAAGCTACAAGCCCAAGCTCCAGGCTAAGGTTACGCAACGGATGCATTTCCCTCAGTACTTCGTCCCATAAGGCCTCTGTACATGAATAATTTGACCTCTCTCTGATTTAGCATGCGAGGCTATCCAAGTCAAGTTCCTGATCCTCGCGCCTCTTGACTAGGATCTTCAACTCCTGGTTCGGGACCAGGGACAGACCGAAGTGGAAGAAATCAGAAGACTGTCCTTTCGGGAGCTTCCACTCATACTTGAGTAACATGTGGCACAGGAGGATCTTCAGCTCGTTGGCGGCGAAGAAGCGTCCGGGACAAGCATGCTGCCCGTGTCCGAAGCCAACTTGTTGATTTCGGTCTTGGTCAGCGTGAATGTCTTCCGGGCGCCGCTGGGATCGAGCTCAGGGGGACTTACCATGTTCGGCGCTTGTGCTGACAAAGTGTGCCACATGGTCCTTGTCGGTACCGCGGAGCTTAACAAATCGATATGGATCAAACTCGGCGGAGTTTTCCCAGATCGCCTCTGATAGCATATGTGTCGTGTCGACCCATACCCGCTCGCCTTTTGGAATTGTTAGACCATTGGAAAGTGTCAAGTCCTTTGTCGCGCGACGCATCATGCCAACTGTGATCGAGCATCTCTGTCAGCGAGTGCATCCTGGATCTGTGGTAAAGAAAGTGCAGGCTAACTGAGAGTATTAGTTTTGAGGCGCTGTGTCTCCTTGAGCACGCTGTCCATGGTCTTCAAATTATATAGTGCAGTCTTTCTCAGCCCATCTCTGCCTAGTACTTCCACAATTTCGTTGCGGAGGACTTGGAAGAGCTCAGGATGTTGAGCAATCCGTATCATTACCTCTTGCAAGAGGTCTGACGTCGTGTGAATGGCGACCAGGGAGAGCGTAATTCTACCGGTATACATCATTGTCAGTGATATTAAACATTAAAATCGGCACGGGTTGCTGTCGTCCGTACATGACCGCCGAGACGCCACTTAAATGAGCCTGGACACCGTCGTCCAAGTGGGCCGGGGGGGATGGCAGGGAGGACGATAAGGTTGGATACTTACTGAGCCTTCGTAGGATCAAACTTTATTCCATTTTCCCTTTCAAACCATTCCAGAGAGTCGTCATACAGCGGAGCTGTCCCTCCCTGGGCGGCTGCCGCATCCTTCTTCATGGCATGTCGTTGTGCGACGATGGGGCCCAATATCTCACGGCAATCAGCCATGCACGCGCGTGCAGCTCTGACATCGGGCACGAACGAGGCCACCCATGGCCGCAGAGCGGATGGATAGCGCCGGAGGACCTCGACTGCGTGGAAGGCGGTCTTGGCGTATATCGCGGATGCGTCAAGCCACTTCTCGTTCCGGCAAAGCTCCTCGCCCATGAATATCCTGGTTGAGAGACGCGCGACGATCCGCAAAATGTCCGAGGATGGGTGGATTGCGTGCCATTCTGTAAGATGATGGTTAGGAAAGTCGCCGGGAAAGAGGTCACGAAGATGTGCAGGGGAGTAGGGCTGATACCTGTCTTGGATTCACCGAACTTGCTTGATAGGACCAGCCCTGCCTCGTTCGAAAGAGGTCTCGTGAGTTTATCTGTCCATTGGTACAAGATCTTTAGCCGCGGTCTTTCCTGTCTCTCCGGTTTGGCTCTGCAACGGAAGTGAGAAGTAGAACGTACTGAGTGCTTTTGTGAGATGCTTGTTTATAACGGTAGGCAGGTTTCCGTCTGATGTAAAAGCCTCGAGTCCAGAGATATACCCGTGGAAATCCTATGAAAATGGGGTCTAGCTTAGCCGATGCATTGGTTAAAATCTTCCAGTGGTCGGGACCATTGACTTACGAATGAAGATGAGTCCTGGAAGTCCAAAGTTGGTTCGTTTCGGATCTCATTGATCAAATTGGGAGGAATGATGACTGCGTCCCCCAAGTAGCTATACAATCGGTATGGTTGGTTGGGGAACTTAGCCCTGCCCGCCATCATCAAGTTCTTGCTGTTCCGAACAAAATCTTGAGCCTGATCTGCTCCAACATACCCTGGAAGCCTCACTCTGGACTTGGGGGGATTCAGCTCAGGAACTTTGGCCTTTCTCTGGCTGGTAGTGCTATAAATGACCAAGAGGAACATAAAGGTAGTCACGATGTAAGCGAGAGGCCGCACCGTAAGAGACGGTATCACAAACGAGCCTGACCCCAAGTCAAGCTTCCCCGGAAGATGTTCCGACGACATCATGAGTGCTTAAGAGGTAAAGAAATTGTTGCTCTATTCAGATTGCAGGAGATTATGGGTGAAATGGATACCAGACATTTAGAGACCTTTTGTCATAAAACTGCAGTCCCATTTATACAGCTGAATTCGGCGCTTAACACCTGCCCCGATCCGAGAGCACACAAGGAGCGAGAAGGTTAATCTTTCACCGCTGCCAGCAGAAGATGCTCGACTTGGCAGAATGCGACAACGTAACCCCGCGTGAATACTCTCCTAATCGATATTAGAGTGCCGGCCAGATATACTTCTGCAGGGCCCCGGAAGGGCCGGGTCAATGAGCATACCTACCAACGAGGGGCTCGATTGAAACCTGGACAAGGTATTGGCTTGTTCCATCAGACGATATAACTACCAGTCTTTGGAATTGACGTGTATCCGGGAGCTAATGAAGTACTTGTCTTGGCAAGCGAATACTACATGCTCACATCACTGCATGCATTTGGTCAATTTCGTCGCATTGTCTGGAGCACGATGGGTCAATGAGTCACATAACATGGATATGCATCAATGATACCCGGGGAGGTGATTGCTTACCCATAAGAATCAATGAAATGCCAGGTCCATCTCTATCCTTGAATTGCAGGTGCAGCGGTGGGACCTCCTCGACCGGGTCGACATTCGGCCCAGCGCATCGCCCAGCCCAACACCCAGTGAAGCATTTTGTGCGTTGCTTTTTAGGGGGTGGCATAGTGCAGGACCATTGCGATAGCCTTGCAGGTCAGGACGTGTCGGCGAGGATATGATTTGACGAAGGTGGGATATTCTTCAGCGAATCGCTTTGACCTGCCGCAGGAAAGGTAGAGTAGGGGTTAGGAGAGTTTAACTAGCCCGGACAAGATTGAGTCAGAAGGGGAAGAGTGGGCCCCTGCCATGCGCATAGCGATTGGCTCGCTTTGAGTTTCTCTATTCCAGTCGAGACGATTGACAAGTGCAGCTTTCTCGACTTCCCCGGGAGGCCAGACGGGAAGCACGTCGTCGCGACCATCAGTGTCGATTTCCACCCATCGAGGACGGCAGGCTTCGTGATCGAAGGCACTCTGATCGCCATCATAGCCGTCATCTGCGCCGAGATAGTGTCCATATGTTCCATGGCCGTCTTGGATTTCTAGCCTATATGTCCAAGACCTGGCCCGATCAAGGCACTGAGGCAAGCTACAAGCGGTCTCTAAACTACTACCCTCAGCTAAGGGGTCGACTTTATATCGAGCCGGGTAATGGGATACGCGCAATAAGCCAGCTTGGAATAGGCGCACTTTTACTCGAGGCAGCATCTAAAGCACAATTATCGAGTTGTGTTGATGCCTCAACAGGCGAATTTTCCATTGCCAGCCTGCCCGGATCTGGTATCGCACTGCAGCCGCCTTGGAATTCTGCTCCGGAAGCCGTTCAACAAGATCCGCTCCTGACAATCCAACATACACGGTTTGCCTGTGGTGCTGTTGTGATCGGTACCAGGCTTGCCCGCATCATGAGCGATGCAGGCGGCTTCATCGAGATTTCGCCCAGATCTGTAGAAGCACCAGGGGAAGAGGGCCATGTTTCCGCACTCTCGAGCACCCGCCGCATGTGTCGCTTTTAAAGGTTGGTGAATTCGCGAGGGTCAATCTGAGCGGAGGAGAAAGGCGACATATTTATTCCACCATCTGGTAACTCGCGGCAGCCTATTCTCAGTGACACGCAGGTCCGTGATTAGGTGGGCTACAGTATAGCTATTGTGGGCTTACGGTGCACTCAATGGCACACTATAGGCTGACCTCTACAACTTAATGGTAACATGGGTAGTCAATAGTAGAATTTCGATTCAATATGGTGGTGAGGTAGATAGTGTAGAGGACTGGTGAAGTTCGCGGCAATGACGGAGGCCGGAGGCGTGGAGGGTATGCGTCCGGAGGGCTGCTGCGAGAGGGAGCCGGCCGGCGTCTTGCTGGTCAGCCTAACTAGAAAACCCCGTCAGAGCTAGGCGTACTCTGAGTGCTCTGCCCCCTTTTAGCATCCGAGCCTAGCCTGCGGCACTGCACCTGCAGCGCTGCAGGCTGGAAAAAGCTTGTCTGGCCTGCAGATTGTGCGGCTTGGCAGGCACCTCGATTTGTTTGCGGTAGTAAGCTTGTAATCCTGCGAGATCCTACGTGGCTGTGCTGTAACCCCAAGCCGCAATGGCGACTTATCAGGTATTCAATTTAGCTGTGGACATTGTAAGCGCTATTTTGATACAAGGAATATTCCATTAAAAGCAAGAGTGGCCCTCGAGTGGCAGTATTTCAGGTTCCTAAACGAAATTCTCCAACAAATATTAAATCTGTTCCGTGCTCCGACTACTACGACTCAAAACCACAATTAATCCCGGATCACCTGTAGCTAGCCGCCGCTCGTCCGAATACCATGGTCCAGCAAAGTCATTGGGCCGAACGCAATGCAGCTCGTCAGGCGTACTTGGGCATGCCTGGTCTGTTCAGGGGCAAGAGGGAATTCCATTTGTTCCCTTACGGACCAGCGCCAAGCGACTTTGACAGATACGGCCAGTACTTTTGGTTTTACGGTCAGTGCCATTCCTCTGCTTCTACAATTCCCCAAATGCCATGTTCTAGAATGTTCCACAATGGACTAGGTACGACTTTAGAACCCGGTGCAGGTGATTAACAAGTACTAGGTGGCTGGTATATTATTTGGCTTAGCACTATCGTCGCTAGCGTTCTAATTATCCTCGATCTGGTCCTCTACGTTCATCCGGAACGGGAGCCCGATTGGAGGTGCCTGGCACTAAGTGTGGTACCGGTGAGTCGAAGCTCTAGACCCGGCAATAACTCTATTTCAACGACTAATCCAAGTGCATCGGTATCAGAGTGCAACAGTACTTGTTTGGATGACCATGGACGGAATCCTGCGAAAGAAAAGTTGGCCGAGGGGCAAGCTCGGCGTCGAAGGACTTATCGTCATCGGCACGATCGTATGTCTCGCCCTGCTTGGGGTAACTGCTGGTGTCAAAGCCGGCCAGGGAGATGAGTTTGCCGACTGGTATGCCGGTTTGTCCGGGGTATTGGGTAGCTTGTTGTAAGTCCTTGTCGAGAAGGGTTGTGGCGTTGCTGTCACTGTACTAATTGCGAGTCCATGAGCAGACTCTTGAGGCTCCTACGGCTTTGCGAGCTATACTACACGTTCCGTTACCCTGAGTATATGTAAGCTTTGCCGGAGGGGGGGGGGGGGGTTGCAAAGCTAGACAATCCATTTCTCTTTTTTTATATCAGCGCTGTATTTCTAGGTCAATGATATGGTATGTCGCCCTCAAGCACTCAGTAATGTGCCATATCGACTAAATTAATTTGCTCTTCTTCTGGTCAAGTTGTGATTGCTCTCCCGCAAAGGAAGTATCAACGACTGCCACGAATTGAATCAAATTTCATGCATTGTCCTCCCAAAGCTGCTTGCATCTGACAAACCCCCCATTCTGAGTGACTTGTTCACAAAGAGGTTGTCTGTCTGGGTTTTGCGGGTTTCTCATCACCTCCCGATACACCTCAGGCTCTAGTAATCCTTCGACTCCATAATGGTGGACCAATCTTGCCCGCGGTCCCTTTTTCAATCCGGAGGGCCACCAAACCGTGAGCGACTCAGTCTTGCACTCCCCAGGATGTCACGAGTTTTGCGACTGGGAGCGTGACTATGACATTCTACCTAGGGGATAATTCCAAGGGCACAACTTTAAAAATCTGAGCCAGGGTCGTGAGCAACGCCGAAAGCGCGGTCGACATGGACGTTACTGGAACCACGACTGCCAAAGTCAGACTCTGCGTAGTCACCCGCCTCAATGTGTATCTCGTGGAGCGGGAGCTCGTCATCTAGGCGTTCAATTTCACGCGTGATATTGCCCTTGACACTTCGTCGAGTCCCACACGGTACTTGAGAGGCGCGGTCAGGCGGGTTTCGAGCCCGCGGGCCGAAGAGCTTTGTGACAGCCGGCATGATGGTCGGTAGGCATGCGTTCACAACTCCAAGGGTCGGTGACAAGACTACGAAGATAACCCCAGCAGTATTGTTGTAGGTCAGTTTGCTCTGATCCCACGTAGGTATCCAGATAGTTCTGAGCAACGAAATGATGCAAATTCTGGGGGAGGGGGGAGACATAGACCTGTGTCAGTAATTCTTCTGCTAATCGGAGGGTGGGTGCTCGGATGTACATACAATGCACCAAGACTGAACATACCAGCCACATTTATCCGCCTCGTCAACGTCATCTGAAGGCGAAACACTAAAGGCATAGGCAGCACTAAGATGCATGCATCCATAACAAAGTTGACGATGCAAATTAAAAGGTTTAACGCATTCTCACCAATACACACACCATCTATTGTCTTGTCCCAGGTGTGCTGCAACGGTCTGCACAGGCCGAGATTCTTAACCGGGAGCAAAATGAGGTATAATGCGGTTCCAAACATAGTGCCTTGGCATAGTCGGATGAATACTTTGTTGGGGAAGAGAGCAATGTAAAATGATAATATCGAAAGTTTGACGCAGGAGTTGGCAGTCGCCCAGAGAAGTGAACACAGTATGAATAGCTGTAGGGATGTGATTAGCCACTTGAGCCGAAAATCTCCATGCAACAGTTGTTTGCAGTTACCTTAAAACGCAATGTCACCGTCTCCGGGGCAGTGGCCATAACTTCGTGTGTATGGAACCCCAGCCCAGCAGCAAAACCGCCTAAGGTTTTACAACATTGGTGAACGTCAGTTATATATGTTCTGATGAGCACGCTGGCAGTTTTATCTTATGCTAAAGACTCTTACCTGCGACGAGGACAGCAACACTGGCCGCTGTGAACAACATCCCCGCCAATGCCAAGTAATCGTGGATTACGAGGCTCTGGTTCTGGAGGTACCTGGACCAAAGTCGAAGCATCGTGGCAACGATAGCCATGGCGACTGTGATACAAGACACGACAACCACTTGAACCGCTTCTGTTGGTAGTGCCATGATAGCTCGTCCTCTACAGTCTCTCGACTTGGCGCAGTAAGTACGATAGGAGGAGACGTAACGAGCCCGCAGCCTTTCGCGAGTTCTAGTAAGCAGAAACGCTTGCGAGGTTTGCAGATGATTCAATGACAGATAAGCATTGCCTTACAACAGTAGCACTATGCGATCTCAGCAAGAAGGTGGCAAATGCTGGCAGCTCTATCGAAGAAGTATTCAGTCGAGAAATTACCCGCGTTGGTTCCCATCTCGGGGTTCAGTCAACTGTTATAAATACATATCAATGTATACAAAGTGTAACTATATATAGATGACCTATGGGTGTTGAGAAATTGTACGGGCACAAATTCCGGTGTAACACACACATTGTGAATTGCGCCATCCGTGGGGGCCTGTACGCAAGTGATAACTGATGTCTGCCCCCAAACTCTGCGGCTGGACTGTCGCTTCGCCCACGTTCACATGCCGCACTGTGCCACACTCGGGTAATCATTGCTGCCGTTCTCACAACCAATTACATCTAGGGAGACTCTCGGAGAGTTGCAGGAGGACCTTTTCATGGCGAATATTAGAAAGAGCTCTGTGCACAGCTATCAAGGAGACAATGTTCTGCACCATGGAATCATATTAGAACAGAATCGGAGTACCTATATTCCAACTCGACAAAACATGTATGACAGAGATTACAAAAGTTAAAAGAAAAGCACGGAAATAATCCACAATCCTGGCAATCCCCGTTGGTGTTCTGGCCCAAGTCCTAGGCCCACGGGGGTTCCATATCAAAATCACAATACGACATATTTCTCTTCTTCCGATGTCCACGATCCTCAGAGCCATCGTCGTTCCAGGATCTAGCCCTCTTCTTGGTCACTGCACCAGTATCACCAGCACCACCGGCGCCACAATCCCGGGGCCTACTGAAGTTTTGCAGGAAGCATCTCAAAAGGGGATCTTGCTGGGCCACCTTCCAAGGAATGGTCTTGTCCCCCCGTGGTGAATTCAGAGTGTACGCCTTGAACTTCTCAAAGTTGGTCCACGTCTTCACGGCTCTTGTTCCCTTCCGGCAGGCATCAATCAGGTCGACGATGTTGACGAGTGTCTGCCTGAGGATGCGTTTGCACTCCTCTACGGTGACCCCTGGGTATTCGCCCACAGCGTGACACATATTTTGGAAGCCTTCAAGTTCTACCGCTGCCTCGTGGCGCTGATGGTCGGGCTCGGCGAGAGACTCCACGTGGCCACCCTCTTCTTCACTCTCCTCCCGCTTGATGATGGGTTCCTCCCGCCTGATGGTGGATTCCTCCTGCTCGGTCGTAGATTGCTCCCGCTTGATCGTGGGATCCTCCCGCTTGGTCGTAGGCGATTCGCTAGATGGACCTGCGAAGAAGTGCGTCTGCAGTTCATTTCGGAGGGCGCTAGCCCGCTGCTCGTTATAGTGTTTGGTTCCGCGTGTCCAGCCTTGTGACTGCGAAAGACGAGTCCATTCTTCGCTGAAAGACGCTGTATTGTCGGGTTTGAAGGCTGGCGACTTGAAGAGGGTGAAGTGGCCACCGCCGCCGTAGACGGCACAGAACTCTTTCGCCTCGGTGAGGGTCTCGAACTTTTTGTATCTGGCGCCTGAGAAGCGATCCACTTGCGCACGACACGCGTCCCAGGTGTGGTAGATGCCTGGTTGCCGGCCTCTCGCTACTGCATAGAATGTGCCAGTGCCGGATCTGGAATAGGCAGGCGGGTTGGGAATGGATGCTGATGTTGAAGGCAATGAGTATGAGAGTTCGTTGACGTTTGTTTGACTTGGTGATGGTGGCTTATATGTAGATAACCACGCGTCGATTTGTGATGTTGGCGCTGGAACTTTTGCAGGTGCGGTTGATGCTGGTCTCGGCTCACCATTGTGTTCAAACTCGTCTGCATCACCAGACTCAGACTCGGACTCGTCTGAATATCCAGAATCGGACTCGTCCAAATCACCCCGAAGGTAGGCCTCAGCTTCCTGGCGCGAAGTGAAACCCGCGAAAACAGCGCCCCGGAATCCGTGGACCTGTTTGTTGCACGCATCCCAGGTTCTGTACAGGCCGGGTCGCCTCCCCTTCACGACGGCGTACCATGATTTCTTGGCTTTCGCCATTTGGCTCGACTCGTAGGGACAGGTTGGCTCGGCGATTTTAGAAATTTGGTAGATCAAGTGAGTATGAAAGTTGGAGATAGTAGTGAGGTGGTGGACGCGTCAACGCGGGGGTGTCGGGTTTTATGGTCCACTCCCTTGCAGGTCGCGTCGGGCGTGCAGATCGCTTTTGACTGTCACCCCTGGCATGGATGCAATTACACCTTCAATTAATGGTGACATTCCTCGTACAAAAGTAAAATCCCCCTGCGCCGCCAAGATCGTCTGCCAGTCTCCGACTGTGCCTCGGAGTCCCTTTTCTAACTTTGCTAGTTGGACTTTCTTCGTATACCAACAGGCACGCTGGCACGTCGAAACCGTGAAGTTCAGGGTCTTAGTCCTATATGCAGGCACGAAGCAAGGTGGAAGAATTCTGATATCTTCAGTGCTGCCTTTGAAATGATTGTATATGTGATAATTAAATCGTGATAGTGAGCATTAGATGCCAGAGGCGTCCTCAGGCGCCGACAAATTGGAAGGAGATCGAGGCAATGAGGCAAAAGTCCGAGTCATCTCAAAGAAGAATGAAGACAACGCCTGGGCAGAGCCGTTGGGCATTCATTTGGCTGTGAAGGGAATGGGAAAAGTTTGTGCACCTGTAACTGCCAACTTGATAAAGGTGGTTGGGTGGTTTCGTTCTTAATCCGTATACGTGCTCTTTCGAAGCCGTAGGCGGTCCCTTCATACAGTAGTAAACGCTCAAAGACCCAGCGTTAGATAAGTATACGATGCTTGATAAAGGCTCTAGAAGGTCAACGGGGCCCAGAAGCAGCTGCCATCTGAAATCCCCAAGCAGTTTCTCTGCGAGCGTTTGCTGGTCTACAAATATGCCAAGTCTTGTTCGACACGGCGATGATTTACGAGACTATTTCGGTGCACCGAGAAAAAGGATGTATTCCACAGGGCGAAAAGGTCCACTGTGAGACTGCTCTGCATCTTTTCCCAGACCTCGCATTGGGCATATCAATGGATTACACCAGGCAGATTATCTGGTCTATGAGGGCGAGAATATCTCAGTATCGATGCACCCTCTCGTTCTACTGTAATTAGGGAGCTGCACTCGCAGATAAACGGGCGTTCATTATATTGGTGATGATTTATCGTAGCTTTTATTTCTACCATTATCATGGTTTGAAGATGTGGGGACGTTTTGGCGCTGGTGGTGACGATTTGGCTACTTACACAACAAACGTCAGCGTTATTGGGGAATAGGCGCGTGAATTCTGCAGGAAACCGGAGGCTGAAAAGCCCCCACTAGCAAAGTGCTCCATAATATCGTGTCTGGGAAGACATATGCTATTAATGGCTTTCTCTGTTCATCCGATCCCGCTGGACAAATGCACACGTGAGTGTTGAGCCACTGAATAGTGTTTCCCGGCACGACGGAAACACGGGGTAGGCGACTCAGGAAGCTTCCCCCTGGCGGCTAGGAGCTTTTAAGTTCATGATAATGGGCAGACTGGTGCGCCAAGTAACTGTTACCGGAGAGGGTTGGGGTGCGTTTTGGTAACATGTTATCTTGACCGATTATGAAACCGTCAGAGTCCCAGATCTTGTGTATGGCCTGATGCCTGACACCTGGGCACTGGCCAACAACAACCCACCTCTTAACCTTGAAATCTGGCCTGCGAAAATGCCGGTTTACAAAAACGAGGCGTTCCCTCCAGATCATTTCTGTCTTTTTCCTTGGAAAAGCTGATGGTTTATTTTTGTTCGGTGGTGGCAACGTCTGCAAGTCGGCCGAGACACAAATCCGGATTTGACCCCGGCTTCCCGGAGCTTGTGGTGAGATCGGGCCTGCAGATCACCTCCGTACCCTGTTTTGAGTACGAGTAAGCCTCGCCTGTCCCCAGAAAAGATGTCATCCGGCATCCAACGTTGACGAGCAACCATCGCTGACGTCTATCGACAGCCCTACATGCAGATCCGAATGAGTGTTAATTCTTAAAGGGCAACTTGTGAGCCTGGAGCTCAGCAGTCAAAGCGGGCGGACGACAGCAATGCCTTGACTTTCGACGTTTCAGACATTTCCGTTCTGGCCGGCCTTGGCGCCTCTCTACCACGCTCATCAGCGTCTCATTTCTGTTGACCGGGTCTCATCACTCGCGTCAATGTCCACTCGCTCCAAGGAATGGAAGTTAGGAATAGCGATGGCATGACAGTATGGGTTCCAAACGAGGCCTTTGAATTCCTCCAGAAAATATGGAAGCCCGAGTACCAGTGGGCTCCGGTCCCCGTGGACAAGTCGCTTGCAAGGGCGCCTGAGCAGATCGCGTTTATTCAGACCCCAAAACCTGATCCGAGCCCATCAGCAGCAGCACCTCCTCTGCCGGAAGACTCATCAAAAGACTCAAACTCGCCTGCAGATGAGCAGAAACCAGCACCGAAGCCGTCCGTGCTGCAGGCATTCAGGGCTTTTGCAGGACGGCGCAAAGCCTCTGCACCAACGCCGCCAGCGAAAAAGCCAGAGCTGCAACCAGTTCCAGAGGCAACAGAACAAAAAGTGCCGCAGTTGTTCAAAGATGCTACGTTGGTCCCGGCGCCATCCGCCCCGCCATCAGTGCCACAACCAGTCCAAGTGCCTGCTTTGGAGTCGAAAACGCTGACGGCCCCTTCGATTCCGCAAACACCAAATATAATACCCGGGACTCCACGCACGCCAAGAACGCCTAGGACCCCTCTCCCTCCGATAGAGACCTCTTTGCTGAAACGGCGATCAAGAAACTCGCGCGACAGTCCTGGATCCGCCGAACTCGAGACGGCCATAACCGCTATATCGAGCCCAGGAGACACCGAGTCGCTGCAGACGCCGTCCACAGCGACAGAGCTCGAGAGCCCGCGGACGCCGAGGGACAGCCTGAAGCTGAGGGGCAACTACGCAGCACTCCCGCTGCCGTCGACCGGGCGGGCGTCAGGACCGAGCAAGCCTGCCCTCCAGCTGTCGAAACTCGAGTACCTGGGCAACGACAACTACCAGCCCCCGCAGGGCCCATGGCCATCCATGGGAGAGTGGCGCGGCTACCAGCAGGACAACCAATGGGGCGGCTACCAGCTGAGCAACGACTTCCACCCGGGCGGGTGGGAGGCCGTCGACAACAGGCGCGGCCTGCCCATGCCGGGCGACCTCCCCTCCCCGCCGGGCCCGTGGAAGCTCCAGGACAGCAGGGACAACTACAAGCGGAAGGCGGGCACGCGGGCCGCGGCGTGGCAGACGCTGGAGGGAAACCGCCGGGAGCTGAACACGAACGACAAGTTTACCACGAGGAAGAAGACCGACACCGCGTGGC
This sequence comes from Diaporthe velutina, assembly GCA_038088505.1. Lineage (NCBI taxonomy): Eukaryota > Fungi > Ascomycota > Sordariomycetes > Diaporthales > Diaporthaceae > Diaporthe > Diaporthe velutina. The sequence goes on along the minus strand of JBBWSJ010000034.1, from coordinate 382,559 downwards.
ACGGCAGCAAGAAGGGGTTCGCGCTGCGGATGGACATGCACCTCAACGTGGAGGTGCAGATGAAGGGGAGTGTCTCGGGGGATATCACGCTGTCTGCTGAGGCATTATACGTAAGTGCCATCCAATTTTCGATCAATGTGATTTGTACACACAGAATTTGGTCCATTGAGACTGACATGACCCATCCAGGCGCTTTGAATGATATGTATATGATGTACTTGTATGCTTCTTGTTTCCGTCAAGGAATCCGGCGTTTTACTGGGGAAAGAAGGGGTGGGTTCGCAAGAGACACCTGGCGGAAAATCTTGCATTCTTAGAGAGCGTTACCATTTCTTGATACCCCTTATAATAATGTACAGGTGCCGCGTTATGGCTGTAATATAAAATGACGTTCAAGTTCAAGTCCTGAATCAACATAAGGATGCACTTTGACTTGTGACGAGTCGAATCCATGATTTCGAATCCTAAGACTATTCAAAATGTTTCACGGACGCCAGTCCACCGATCTCCCCAATTAGTTACTGTCCAATAGTCATGTAAACACAGATATTCCATGTCCTCCCACCCACCGCAAATCCAATAACCAAAGTTTTCGACAAGGTCACCCTGTTGACTACTACAATGGTCAAGTGACTTCCAGAAACGGCCGCGCATCAGTGCATCCTCTGACTCCACTCTCAGCTTGGAACCGTACAAGCTGTGGTACTTCTTCAGCAACACGAACCACGCCCCCCGTTGGATGGCTACGTTGAACTCCTTGCCTGTTCCTGGCTCCAGCAAGCGCAGCATATCCTCCACAGGGCCCAGTATAATTCTCTCGACATATGAGATTCCGTCGTCTTGTGCACCTAGTCCCGGGGGATCAATCCAGCTCTGAATGGAGATGTAAAGACTGCGAACGTGAGGGAAAGACCTTGGGACCACGGCACACACTTTGTGCAGAGGACTGTCCTGCCTCGTGGGATCGGTCCACAACGACTTTAAACCATCAGTAACACGCCTAGTGTTAAGATCTATGTTGAAATTCCAAAGCATTTCGAGGGACGTTATTCTGCTTAGGTGTTGTTGCGGAAGGAGAAGCGGAAGGTCTTGTATAAGATCCAAGTCGGAGAAGTGAAATTTGTTGGTGTTATACAAGATATCGATAGCTTCCGTATACCTTTACGGCAAGGGTCAGTAGTGTGTGGGGGGAGGGAGGATGTTGCGGCAAACATACGCTTGACGACACGTTAGAAGCCAGCCCATTATGCCGACGAAACACTCAGTATTATTCGACGCGCCTTCATTGAGCTCACAGTTACACAACAGACTTTTCAAACACAAATCATCGCAAGGCTCGATAGTCCGTGAGAACTTGCCGCTCGCCTCTCTCTGCTCTATCTCGCCTGTCGAATATGCCGTGCGACGGTGGCAAACGCACCCAAGCCACTGCCATGCCTCGCGCTGCGTCTCATCCGGGACCAACTGAGAGCCCAGTCCACAGTGTCTGCTCGCTGTCTGCTCGCCCTCGGGGACCTTTGCTGGTGGTTTTCGCACAAGTGGGTGACCAAACGTCAGGCCAACATGCAGGGTCCTCCCACCAAATGTTGCAATGAGCACTTGCCGGCGCAACTCGTAGGGCAGACGCCCAAACAGACCGTAGTTGTACAGCAGTAGGGATGGTGCAAAGTTCGAACTCCGACCAGACGGCGATGGTATCAGGGCTCTGGGGCGGTGTGGAGGAAGAAAGGGCAGGGGATCGCGCATCGGCTCCTCCGCCTTGCCTTTCGACCTGTCCTTCGATTCCAATTTCCGTCGAATCCAGTCTTTGATGCGTACCATTGTCGGTCCCCCGTGATTTATGTCCACCACCTTGACTGATGCATTCTGTGTGTATTAGTTGCGTCAGCGTATGAGTCCGTGGGGAGGTTCTTGACTGGAACGGATGGCCTGTCTCTTGCCTGGGATAGGTGTCTCTTGAACGCGATGGCCGCACGCAAGGAATGGTGGGGTTAATTCGCCAAAATCGAAGGGCACTAGAAGGAGAGGTCAGGACTTGCCCCCTCAAAACGCAGCTCCATTTTTAATCCCTGTGCGTCTTCTGCTTATTTGTCCCGATGAGGCCATGCTGTCCAAGGGTTGCAGTCTGTCACATTTGCGAAATAGCATCATTGAGGTCGGCGAATCTGGTCGACGATTACTTGTGGCATTTGTGTTTGATAATCTACAATCCTAACATTTTATGTACCTTTCCCAACTGCGTTCTCATGGCCGTCCCACCGAAATGTTGTCGAACAGAGCCTTCACCGCAGATACCCTTACTCCGTCTTGACCTTCAGTGTACGTCTCATCCGAGACGGCAATCTTCGCAGTCTCCATATCCTCCACAAAGACGCTGATTTCTCTGCCGACGGCAGTCACGCGGACATGATACTGCCTATTCCTAGAGATATCGAATTTGGCCGCCCCAATTTCCGTCCAAGTGCCGTTAGACTTGCCCAGGGTGACTGTTCCAGCGGCGGAGATCCCAGCGTAGTAGCCCCCGAACGCATTCAAGCCACTGCTCGATGATTCTGTCCTGAACAACAGACCTGCATCACCATTGCCACCGGTGATCGTGATGTCGGCATCGTAGACGAGGTCTGTGAAATTCGTATTCAGCAGTGCCTTGCCTCCATCTGACAGCGCTGCCTTGAGCTGGCCATCTTCCACCGACCAGAAACCGTCGGGTGTCGTCCAGCCGCTGGTGTTTCCGTCCTCGAAGTCATCTTTGACCAGCATCACAATATCTGCGATTGTGCCGTCCTCGTTGAAATACATCCGGTCGTAGGCCAGCTGCCTGTGGTTTCCGTTGTCGTCCCCGAGTGGTCTCCGATGGTACACGATATACCAGATATCAGTGTCGGGAACATTGACCACCCCATTATGACCACTCCCTCTGGCCACGGCCAGATCCTGCTGCAAAATTTTGGCTTTCCGCTCGAAGGGCCCCAGCGGCGAGTCCGCCATCGCGTAGGACACGGCATAGTCCGGTCCCGTCCACCCGCCCTCGGACCACATCAGGTAGTAGGTGCCGCCGCGCTTGAACATCTGCGGGCCCTCGACGTAGTTGGTGGGCGTTATCTCCTTGAACTGCGTTCCGTCGGGGAAGGTCCCGATGGATATCATGTCCTCGTTCAGGCGGGCGACGTTGGCGTGCGAGTGGCCGCCGTAGTAGATGTACGCCTGCCCGTCGTCGTCGATGAAGACGTCCTGGTCGATGGGCTGCGCGCCGTTGTGGTACTCGCCAATCAGGGGCGAGCCGATGGCGTCGACATAGGGACCGGCTGGCGAGTCGGAGACTGCGACTCCTATGCCGCCGACGGTCGTCATGTCGTCTTCTTGGATGTCGTTGGCGCCGAAGTAGATGTAGTACTTGCCGTTCCGGCTGATGGGCGCTGGTGCCCACAGTGCGATTTTTGCCCATGAGACATTGGCGGTGGTGAGGATGTTGGGGTGCTTGGTCCAGTTGATGAGGTCCGGAGACGAGAATGCGTCAAGGTAGGTCTGCTCCTCGTAATCGTAGGAGGATGTTGGGTAGACCCAGCAGAGGCCGTCGTAGATTTCGGTGTCTGGGTCTGCATACCATCCATCCACAAACGGGTTCCCGGCTTCAGACGTTGTGTAGTTGGCAACGGCTTGAATTCCGGGGATGGACGCCACCAGGATGTTCTGGATGATGTTTGGCCGCATCTTGTCGTGTACCTCAGGGACGTGGTGCCAGCGGTGGTACATTACTTCAGATGAATCAGAAGATACGAGTTGAAGGGTTATGATATTAAATCTTTAAGATGCAGCCTGTTGTGGGTCGATTATCGAACGGTCAGCTTCCAGGAGATGGTCTCGGCAAATTAGCATCCTCCCGGGGCTGAATCCATGATCCCCTCCCTGGAGTAGGATCGATTTTGTCGTAATAAGCGCGGGTGATCTGCAGGCTGCAGGTCGAATAAAGGCAATGGAAAGAAAAAGAGGGGCACCCGGGTCCGAAGCTGGTAGGCTCGGCAGGGTCAGCGTCGATCGTCAGCAGTAAAAGGCCCCAGAGAATCGGCGACCCCATTTACGGGCCCATTCGACAGTCCTGCCAATGACGCACAGAGTAATCCGGGTGCCTAGTGTCACTCACAATGCGGGACTCCACTGTCCTAATGCCAGATCCTCGCATACTTATAGAATCCTTCTCGGTGGACTGCTCGGGCACGGCCAGCAGCGGTGAGAAACCATACGCCACCAAATTAGCTATTAGCTACATATATGCGTGTGCAGTAATCAACCCATAAATTCCAGTTCGCGAGTCGGTAAACAATCCTTGCCTGTTGACAGGTGTATCTGTCCAGTCTACAACTTGTGAGTGTTCTCAGACTTCCATGTGTTGTACTCCCTGTCACTCTCTGCGATCACATCGTGCCCAAGCAACTCATCTTGAGACGCAGGGTCCGCCCATCTCCAGCGCGATGGACGGATCCAGTCAAAAGACTTAAGCTCAGCATCTCGCTTCTTCTGCTCCTCTCCATCCTCAAGGTGGAACATGTACCGGTTGGCCTCGGCTCCCTTGACATTGGTTGTCGTGCGCAGCTTTCGTAGCTTCTCGTACACCTGCAACAGCGAGCTCACACATCCGTATGCCAACCCGGGCGACTGCTTATGGTCTTCAACAAGACGACCAAGGAGCTGCCCAAGTATAGCTCCATCCTCGATAGCCATTGCCGCGCCTTGTGCCTGGTATGGTAGGGAAGGGTGACAAGCATCGCCGAGTAGTGTGACGTTGCCCTATCCGTCTCATCAACTCCTGAACATCTTCAGCTCTGGGGAAGAGGAACCTGACCTTGCACCATGTATCAAGTTGATCATGAAAAGAAAGCTTCCACTTGAGCACAGAGGGAATACGGGAAATGATCTTGGTCAATCTTCTATCCCACCCTCTGAAGGTCTCTCTCATCTCCCCAATTTCACCCTGAACCTTATTCGTGCCGGGAGGAAGATTATCGGGCCGAAGTAGGACGAGATTGAATTCGGAACCTCCTTTGAGGGGGTAAAATACGCAGTGCTTATTGGGCCCCATCCACAAGGTACAGCTCTTCTGCGTGCAGAGTTTGGTGACTTGATCATCGTTCAAGGCAAGTAAGTCGGCCGTCTTCAACGTTGCTCGATATGCCAGATCACCCGTTTCGCGGGGAGGTGATGAATAACCTAATATTTGATCCCGTGCGGCGGACCACAGTCCTACGACGTTTATGAGTAGCTCTCAATAGTCGCAAGGGTACTTTGACATACCGTCAGCACCAATGATGGCATTTGCCGATATAACCTGGCCGCCATTGACCTCTACCGACGTGTCGTCGAAGTTGATGCTCCTCACGGGAGAGCCGAGTCGGATTTCTGCACCGCTAGTTGTAGCGGCGTCTAGTAATGCTTGGTGGTAATCTGCTCGATGAATGACCCTTTGCGGTGATTAGTGAACAATACATGGTTAGGGATACCGAGCAGACTGCGCATAACTCACATCCAAGGCGCTCCATATCTCTGTTCGATCTTCTGAACAGGTCTGCGTAGAACAGTAGACCCGTCTTCGTATCTCACAAGATCGAGAATGTCCAAGAGGCAAGCGTATTCTTGGACCTGTTCGAACAGACCCAGCCACTTCAATACGCGAGAAGCATTCGGAGGGACTTGGATACCCGCGCCGACCTGACCTCGTCAATTGAGGTTGGAGCTGCAAAGGCTTTGCTGCATAATTACCGGAGTAATTCTGGAGGCTTGCTCCAGAACGATCACTTCCAGGCCATAGCGACGACACGCAATGGCGCACGCGAGGCCCCCGAGACCAGCGCCGATGATGATCACCTTGAACATCACATCTGAGGCTTATTTCTATCCGGTGAAACAGCCTCCCGCGCTACAAGGACGCCAACCCTGTCTTCGGTCAGTATTTTGAACACAGATTGCTCACCGAGTCGATTTCAAAAGAGGAGTCCGATGCGTGGAAACGACCAATTGACCCAAAAGACGCGTAATTCGGTTGTTCACCCGGACTCCCGGTGTCCAGGATAAATCCGCGGTGCTGTAAGAATGCACAGAGCTTGCCGCGTGATAGAGCCGCAGCTCCACCCCCGCACCGCTCGGTTCAGCACGGTAACTTCACTTTTAGAGTTTCAATGCGAGATGGCTTGAACCTAGCTTGACCGAGACGTCACACTCGCTTAAGGGGCCGAACACTGTGGCACACCTCCGTCTCCGGACCAGACATTGTGCTAGCTTTGGGGCTTTGTACGCAGCTACGTTCCCTGGAACATCACCGTCGACAATTCAGTTGCCATGGATTCCTCACAACCTGACGCACCCGGCACGGCGTCGAAGCGAGTCATTAAGGCCTGCCACCACTGCCGCCAAAAACGGGTAAGCCCTTTTCCCCTCGTCTACCTAGGTATCCACTGCTTGGTTCCCGAGGCGGCCTGACAAGCGCGGTTGTTGTGGTTCAGCTCAAGTGCACCACTGCTCAGTATCCATGCCCGAATTGTCAGCTATACGGTGCCGAATGTGTCTATCCGACAGGGACGACCGCTTCACGGCGGAGGCGGAACGGCGCCGGCGGACGACAACGGCTACTTCGGGCGCCTTCTAACCCCCCGGAATCCCCGACGCCGAGTACCCTGTTGAACCGCCTCGACCCTACGTTGCCAGTTCACCAACAAGATGCCGGCAGTCCACTGGACGGGATACTTCCCCAGGAAGCCCCGCCACCTGACGACCTGATGGACTTTTGGAACGAGACTTTTGACTTGTCGTGCTTTGTGTTTGAAGGACTGCAACCATCACCCGCCTCCACGAGCAACGGCCCTGCGTCCCAGGCCTCGTCATCACGACGCGGAAATCGGGAAGCTGGAGGCAAGGTGTCTGGTGTCGACTCTCTGGCCGCGGGCGATGGTCGGGGGGAGTCCACCGAACGAATCCTGCCGGGGCTTTTCATAAGGAAGGACACAGTGAACAGCAACTTTATCGGTCTCAACTCCACCGGCGCAATCATCGCCTTTTGCATGAGGGAGTCTCTTAAAAGCACCCCTGACCTCGGTGTAGATTTCCTCATGGAGGGCGGAGTCTATGTCGACGAAGCTGGGGTCCCAAAACGCTCTGCAACTGATTTGTGCCCCGGTCAACTCCCAGAAAAGTCTGTTGCTAGGGCTGCGATTGAAGGTCAGTCCTGTCACCAAGATCTTTCACCTCTGATACTTTTCTAATTGGCATGTCCATGGAACAGTCTTTTTTGAATCCGTCCATCCACTCTATCCCGTAATCGACAAATCGCTGTTCAGATCTCGTTGGGAACATTTGTACGAGCCGGATACAACGGCCGTCGACGGCGATTCACTCACGATGTTCAACCTGATTGTGGCTATCGGTGATGTGAACAGCAGATCGCCAGCTGGAATTGCTCCTCGGCCAGAGCAAACGTCTCAAAATCTCTACCAGAAGAGTTGGGCCACCCTGCACGATTGCCTCGCTGTACCTAATATCAGCACCGTCCAGATTCTCCTGCTACACGTGAGTGAGAAATTTATCCTCATTTGTGTCTTCTCTTCTCACACATCCCAGGTTATCTTTCACCTGCAAAGTAGCAAGGCAGGTTTTGGCTGGGTTCTTTGTGGATTGGCTATCCGTGTGGCACAAGCGATTGGGCTACATCGCCGGAGCCCCGAAGACCTTGATATGAGTGATGAAGACGTGAGGCTGAGGTCTCAGCTTTGGTGGGTTGCTTATCGTTTGGACAGGTCAGTCATCAATCATTTCGGTGTAATCTTGAACAGTGTTGACAAGACGAACAGTATTTGTTCCATCACTCAAGGCCGACCAACTGCAGTTCATCCTTCAAGTTCCGATGTGGATTTGACACCCTTGCCTCGGCATGAGAATCACGGGCAACTGCCAGTCACGACATCCCTATTTACAACAGCATCGGACGTCTATGCCTGGAGCTCTAAACTCTCTCAGATCCAGCATCGATTCTGCAACGTCAGCGACCGGGCAAGCAGCACCGTCTCATTGCTCAACGAGCTCGGAAACATTGACACGGCGCTGTTGTCATGGTGCCATGAAATACCGATGGACTGTCGACCGGGAGAGGAAATAGTCTCGACTGGCACCACCGGGCAGCTCCTTATAACCCTGCATTTGGACTACTTCAATATGGTGCGCGCTGTGCATTGGGTGTCCTTGGCTTGTGCTCATGCAAAGCGCAACATGGTCGCTTCGCATCCCAACCCCCGCATCCGAGGTAGCGAGGCCATATGTCTATCTGCTGCCAGATCTTTCATCAAGACATTAAACGAGTGTGTCTCCTCTCAGCCCCAAACTTGCAATTCATTTGCTCACCAGGAACTAGCGCCACAACCCGTGCGGATGGCAGCAGGTATAATCTTCTGTGGTACGTCGAAGAAGTGAACATCAACTCCCAGTGATCGTCGCTGACATCCCGTCTACAATAGCCCGGAAACCGACTACCTGATGAATGCCATCTCTGTCCTATACCGGAACATATTCAAATACCCCCATCGGATGTCAGCCAAGGCTGATGTGGAACACCTTCGCGCTGGAAAGATCCATTTCGAGCGACACACCGGTTCCGCGGAAATCCTCACGGTTACCCTTGCCAAGCTGTTCCAGGCGATGCTGACATCCGCCGAGAGAGTCACATCGAAGGAACCGCCACCCGATGTCATGTCAAATACTATAACCGTAGCAGAGTCTACGTAGCCTGTCTACTTACTTATCCTGTCAGTCGGCAGGCCGAATGTCTAATTCCATCTCACCGTCTTCAGTCGACCCCTCTATCGAGCCCACGAGTGCAATAGTCCTTACAGCTTCACTTTGATACCCAGAAATTCTGCTACCTGCTGCACCCGGTTGACATCGAACGACGCAACTTGGTCAGGAACAACGGAGCCTTCAAAGGCGCCACCAGCGCCGGCGACCAATGCTTCGAGTCCATCCCCACTTGTGAAGGACCAGAAGCGGACGTATCTGTCGACAAAACTGAGCGAAACCTCCTTGCCGGCAGGGATGAAGACTGTCTCTCCTGCGCGGACAAGGTCCCCAGGGACCTGGCCATCGGCCCTGACGAGTACCAGTATGGCACCATCGAGGACGTGGTAGACCTGGTGCACCTTCTCAAACACAAAAGGTTTGCTGAGAACTGAGTTGCTCAGTCGGTTACTGGATTCAATGCTGGTGATCGCAAACTGGCCCGCGCATTGTTTCGTGGTGATGAAGGGCCGAGCCAGTATGCCCTCCAGGATGTACCGCGGGCCAGTATTTGCCCGCAGGAAGTACTCGGTCGGCGCCTCGCCCTCTGGTAGCTTGGTGTCCTCGTCGGACCAGTCCGAGACCTCGGCACCCTGGAACTCAGGCTGGAAAATAACATCGTATTTCTCCTTGATCTCCTGGATCTTGCCGAACATGAACTGCATCGTGTTGCGCCGGTCAAACTCGTCCCCAATGACACCATCATACTTCTCCGTCACGAACCGGAAGAAGTCAACCCACTGGCCAGGCGTCACCAACCCCACACTCTCGTTGACCGGGTCCATAAGCTGCGGCTGGTGGACTACCTTTGGCGGCACGTACGCGAAGTCGCCCGGCGAGAGGATCCTGCAGCGGTCCCCGGCCCAGAGCTTCATCCGGCCGCGCGTGCACAGGAAGACGTCGTGCGCCTCGTTGTGGTAGTGAAACCCCGGGGCGTCGCCCGTGACGCCGTCGTAGCCGAACACGGAGATCAGCCCGTCTGTCTCCTGTGCGGACGCCAGGATGCGGATGCTGCCCCTCGTTCCGGGGATGGCGATGCTCTCGCCCTCGTACGCGGGGATGATGTACGGGGTGGGCTTGCCGAGGGGCTCGGGGACGCGAGGAATAGACATATTGATTACCTGGTTTCTCGAACGAACGCTGCAACTTCGAAACGTGAGACGCAAATGTGGATAGCAGATACAGTCACTGACTGTATCCTTGCTTGAGCACATCAGTGGACGGAAAATTTTGTCTTTCTGTTGACCACCGTTTCTATACCCGGGGGCTCGGGAACATGGGAGCATCCGCACGGCCCCGGGGGTCAGTGGCAATTCCGGCGGGGAATCCGGCCGGGACCACATGTACCGATGTGGGCGAAGACGGCACTATTGGTCCGAACCACTACTCTGGTGCTGATATTCTGTTCACTGCTTAATGCATTGCACTGGACTCTGCATAGGATGTCGAATGTGGGATTGCGGGTCGAGACCTATCCCAGCCATATAGCATCTCCTCCGTCGGCTCGTCTGAATGGGCATACCTGAGACGGGACATCCATGATCTGTCAAACCCCTTTCGTCTTGTTCAACTTGAAGTGCGCTTCCGGTCCGCCTTCCGTCTTGCTGTCGACGGTCCTTCGTGGTTGCTCGCGGGCTGTCCACAATGATGGAGTGCGATTGAAGCGAGAGACTTGTGATGGCTTCGTTTGACTGTATGTGCCACCACAACCTCGCATCTTCGAATCCAACTTGTGATCATGGGTATCTGGCAGTCAGCAGGAGGAAAGCATTAGATGTTAGTGGCTTACGGGTTCTGATCTCGACCAAAGGCAGCCACGAGGGGTTCTCACTCTGCCTCAAGTGTCGACCTAAGAATCGAAATTGGGTTAGCATTCATGTTAAGAAGCAGGTTGCTATTTACTCCAACACGGGCTATCGGCAACGATGAGAGCTTGAACCTTTCCTTTTTTTGGGAGCCTTTCTTTATAGATCCCCGGTTGCAACCTGAAGCTCCTACTTTCGAGATGCAGTGATGAGTCCTGGCCGGGAATTGTCTCCCTTGTTAGAAGCGGGGAGTCTATTTGTGATTCAGATCCAAGAGCATCTGATCAAATCCGAATGGACCTATATGAGACAAACGTGAGATGGGATCACATGTGTAGGGTCTCACCTAGGTTGCACAAAGGTGGGAGCCATAGATGCTGATGACTTCACTTGAGCACTCATAGTATTAGTCTGACCTGCTACTCCTCAGCTGCATTACATTTCACTACAGATTTGCTCATGCTCTCCACATCAAACAGCCATCATTCTGTATCAGCCGGACATGGCTGCGCAGAGATATCAATATTCCCCACTGTCAGGGCCTCGCCAGATTCGACTTCTCAAACTGTATCCCAAAGCCGATCCGGAAGATGCACAGCTCTCCATTGACCTGGTCACTGTGCCCCTCGATGCGGCACCTTCATTCGAAGCCATCTCATATGCATGGGGGGACCCTTTGCCTCAAGCAGAGATTCACTGCTCTGGTCTTACAGCCAGGATAGGGCTTAGTATCCACAGTGCACTACGGCAAATGGCACCTAGCACCCCAGAGCCGGAGCGGCTTTTGTGGGCCGATGCTCTGTGCATCAACCAGGATGACATCGCCGAGCGGAACTCACAGGTCCAAATGATGGGTGAGATTTACGCCAGAGCAACCAACACGTTGATCTGGTTGGGGGAGGAGGACGACGATGTCTCCCGGGCAATGACGTGGCTCGAGCGATTTTATGAGGCCTGGAAGATCATTTACCCTGAGAGTACTGAGAACGACAGCACCGCATTCTTTGCTAGAGTCGGCGTCAACAACATGCCGGACGCGGAGAAGACCCTGCAATCAGCGTTTCTCGATCGCCGGACCGAAGCGTATAGAAGCATATGGATGCTACTCCGTCGGCCCTGGTTCAAGCGCAAGTGGGTGATCCAGGAGGTGGCCAAGTCAACGAGACATGGAATGGTACTTGTATCTGGCTCCAGGAGGCTGACTTGGAAGGCTATCCAGGTGTGGCTTTGGTTCCTTGTGACGAGCCCGTCCACCCTTGTCAAGTTCCTCGGCGGCTGTCCATGGAGGTTCGAGACCTCTCCAGCTAGCAGTTCGGACATCTATACCGACTTCAACCAAGCCAAAATACTTGCGCTGATGAGGGATAAAGAGGCACCGCTCATGCTCCTGCTGGCGAGGACATTGCCTTTCAGGTGTACCGATCCCAGAGATCACATTATTGCCTTGCTGGGTATTTCGACGGACGGCTCGGCCCACGATAATCTTATCGATTACGAAGTCGCCGCCGGGGACCTTTACCATCGACTCGCCCGTGCTTGTTTGAGCAATCCTCAAGATCTCAGAATTCTCTGGTCGTTTCTCTCTATCGTCCCAATTCACCAGCGTGGCTCAAATTCATGGATGCCAAAGATCGAGGAGCTTCCAGCAATCCCCGGCCTTGCCCTGCAGACGTTGGAGGTGTCCCAGACATTACACGTGGTTTTGGATTCTCCTCGGAGCGCGGGTCTCGATGGATCGATGAGTGTAAACCGGCTCCAGATCAAAGGACGCATAGTGGATCGTCTTGAGCAGTTAGGAACTGACATGAGCGCTTCCTCCGAATTGGGCAATTTTGTCCAAACCATGGTTACGGAGAATCGGAAATTTTCTCAAGACGCAATCGCCAGCATGGATCGTTGGCTTGATCAGTGCTGGGCCATGGCCCAGACGGGGAACCAGGATGAGGATAGCTACCTATCTGCCGTGTTGGCTGAGGAAGTTATGAAGACTCACATGCCAGAGACAATAACAGCGGCCAGGAAGGACTTCTCTGCATACCGACGGGCCCAGAAAATACTCGTTTCCGCCGTGGACGAGGCCAGCTGGTTCGAGGCTCTCGCATCTTTTGCTGCTCAAGAGTCTTTTGCTCACCTGGAGATCCTCATGTTCAAGATGATATACAGGCGCTTCAGTCGTACACTTAATGGGGCAATAGGCTGGTCGCCACGTGCCGCGGAGGAAGGGGACCTCATCTGTGTGTTTGACGGCATGGAGCTGCCTTACGCCGTGCGGCCGAAAAAGGACACTGAAGGTGTATACTCGCTGGTGGGAGAGTGCTTGATTACGGGGTTGATGACTGAGAAAGCCATTGGCACGGGTTACGTCGAGTCTGTGATAATCAACCTAGAGTGAATGGTAGATTGGAAGGTGAGTCGTCGGTCTAAAAGTTGCTTGTCGGAACCGAGGTCGGCAGGGTTGGCTCGCCTCGCGACGGCAGCCGAAGTGTGCGAGCGAGGCCCGTGCGGGTGAGCGGGCACTCCGGGCGAGCCAGAGATAAGCGAGGCACAACAGAGCGATAAGGAACATTGAGCTCGAATTGAGAAAGTACCTGACGTCACTCGTCTCTCATGGCGTTCGCGCGTTCCCTGCTCAATGGAACGGACGGAGCCTACCAGCAAACTCAATTGACCTCATCGGGCCAAGGTCCTCGCTGTCCAGCCGGTGACGACTTTTGTCGCGAGAGATCCGGATCGCTTCATACTTATTCACTTGCCCTTCCTGCCTCGTTCGTGCCGTCGCTACGCAGAGACCTTCCATCCCACCACTTTCTCACTTTCGCGGCTTGACTCGCCCAGCTTGTACACGTCTAGACCCATCTCCACTCACCCTCGGTTAAGACATCTGGATTCCCATCGCTAGATCCCAATCAGCTTGCTGTTCGCCGCATTCGAATAGACACAAGACGTCTGGTGTTCTGAACTTGATATCCTTTTGATTCTTCAATCCTCTCCCACTGTCAGACTGCTTGTTTACATCCACCCTACCATCGTTGCTTTCCAGACTTCTCAGCAGCCTCGGGAGCTCCGGAGCAGCATTCCTGGCCTACGTGCCAACCTCGACAGCAAGAGACCGCCGTCTCGCAGACCTTAAGATCTCTACGTCACCATGTCTAAACAAGAAGAGCAAAAGCTACCCAACTACGGGCCAACTGATTATGTCAAATTCTTCGGCGCCGGTGCCCTCGCGGCGACACTCACACATGGCGTATGCTTCTCCCTGCAAACCCCACGATGACGGTGCCGATGCCGATAGAAGCATGAGCTGACACCCCGTCCAGGCAGCAACGCCAATCGATGTCGTCAAGACAAGAATACAAGTCGACGACGCCATGAAGGGCCTCAACATGGTAAAAGCAGGACGCACAATCGTTGCCAACGAAGGCGCAGCAGCCCTCCTCACGGGCTTCGGCCCCACAGCCGTCGGATACCTGATTCAAGGCGGTGGAAAGTTCGCGGGTTACGAGTTCTTCAAGAAGAAGTTTATAGAAATGAGCGGGTCCACCGAGAAGGCAACACAACGGAGAACGGCCATCTACCTGGGCGCGTCCGCCACCGCAGAGTTCTTCGCAGACATCGCCCTGTCACCGCTGGAGGCGACACGCATCCGTCTCGTGAGCCAGCGTGGCTACGCGAGCGGTCTTGCGACAGGTTTCATGCGGATGGCGCGGGAGGAGGGCCTGAGGGGCTTCTACTCGGGCTTCGTGCCGCTGCTGTTCAAGCAGGTGCCCTACGCCGTGGGCCAGTTCTCCGTGCACGAGGCCGCCAACGAGATGATCTACCGCGCCATGGGCCCTGAGAAGAAGGCCAAGCTCACGCAGATCGAGTCCACCGGCGTGGAGCTTACCTCGGGCGTCGTCGCCGGTGTTGCCGCCGCCGTGTTGTCCCACCCCGCCGACACCCTGCTGTCGGCTATCAACAAGGGCGCCGGCGACAAGTCGCAGAGCACCACTGCGAGGATGTTCTCCCTGGCGCGCGAGTTTGGCCCCAAGCGGCTGTTGACCACCGGGCTGGGCCCGCGTGTGGTCATGACTTGTGGGCTGGTCGCCGGGCAGTTTGTGATTTACGCGCAGTGCAAGGCGCTTGTTGGTGCCCCGCCCGGAATTGAGATTCATAAAGAGGAGTCGCTGGCATAAGAAAAAGCGGGTTGTGGTTCCGGCGTTCCGTGGAGTGGATACCTTAGAGGGCGCTTACAGGATCTAGATATACACGGCGTCTAGGGCAGCAATGAATGAAGATCGATTTCTACTGGCCCTTTGATGCGCGGCTTGCGCTTAAGTCTCCACGTCTCGCGTATGGGATGTTCACATGCTTAGGGGCCTCGAGGCTTGATGTGACGAATTACCGATAGAGTGGTTCAAGCGCGTCGCTGTAACTGCTGTGCCGCAATCTGCAACCCCCTGGGCGGCGTGCAGCCAACACCGGCGCTTGCTTCTCTCTGCTCATAGGCTCTCGAGTCAGCATGGTCGCAAGCAATTCCACCACGAAATATTGTGCCATGAAATGTTCACATATATAATCAATCATCTGACCTGGACGTATGTAGATTGTGAGTGGTATCACAATACGTCTTTCTTTCCCACCACGCCATACTCTGCGTCACAGAAATCCAGCGGCTTTTCGTTTCCTCATTCTAAGATCCTACTACCAAGGTGAGTTTGGCAATATTGCATTCACTGAAAAGGCTTCATTGCCCAGGCACTGAGCTAACCTGGACGGCAGATCCCTCAATATGTTTCAAGGTTTCCTGGCAGGGCTCTCGCGGGACGAGAGCGAACCATCGCTTGACCCAATGGATGCCGCTATACTCTCTGGGAAACCTACGCATGCACATCTCAGCCTCCATCAGAGGCCAGTGATCGACTTGAAGTCAATGTACGACGGGGTATCGTTAGCACCACGAGAATTCCGTGTGCTTCAGCTGGAACCATCACACCACCCAGAGGATCCGATCGTGACACACCTCATCAAAGCCCGGGTTGATAGCCCGCCGATGTACGATGCCTTATCATACCGCTGGGAAGGCGGAGATTCACAGACCGTGAGCGTTAACGGCGCCGACTTGAAAGTCACCGACAACCTGTACGCGGCCCTGCGGAGCCTCCGCAGGGAGGCTCACCCACTTCCTAAGGTGCTCTGGGTCGATAGCATCTGCATCAACCAGGCCTCAGGCCCGGAGCGCGCGGAGCAGGTCCCCTTGATGGGCGAGATCTACACCCAGGCACATGCCGTCAGGATATGGCTGGGCGAAGAAGGCCCAGGCGTGGAGGAGGCCCTCGGGCTAGTGCGGGACTGCGGCACAGACACGCCCGCGGAGGTCGTTGGCAGAGTCCTAGGCGACGAAGATGGCGCCCGAGGGCTCGTGGACCTCCTGCAGCGGTCCTACTGGGGCCGCATGTGGATGTTCCAGGAGGTCGTTCTCGCCGCCAACGCCATTGTGCACTGCGGTAGCCACGAGGCGCCTTGGAATCACTTCAAATGGCTGCACGACGTAACGGCGGAGCGTGCGTTCTGGGAGGAGTTCGAGGTCGAGCACACGTGGATCAGCGACCTCCGCCGAGCACTTTTTCGGATCTCGCTCTTTAGCATCCCCAGAGACGCAGCGCAGGACATCGATGCCGTCTCGATACCCACGCGACGACTGCAAGCCACGGACCCAAGGGACAAGGTCTATGGACTCATGGGCGTGTGCCAGGAGCTGGCCAAGACGGTCAAGGTCGATTATGCGGCCCCTGTTCGGGATGTGTACACCGACTTTGCAAAAAACCGCATCGAGTCGGACGGCGAGCTTTACACACTACTTGCCGCTGGGCTGTGGACTCCGGACAACGGGGAGGATCTAGGCATCCCATCTTGGGTGCCTGACCTTCGTGGAACTGCTGGTGTAGACACCAGATACATTGGTGCTGCTTACCTCGGCAGGTACAACGCCGATGGCAATGGCGGGTCAAGTCCTTATTTTGCGTTCTCCGAGCGTGATGGATATAACGTCCTCGGGGTTGAGGCTTTGATCCTGGACTCTATTCAGGATTACAAGAAACTCGACAACCAGGACGAGCAGCACCGCAAAAGTCTCATCGACAGCTTCTGTCGCAGCGATGACGGACGCGAGTTCTCTGCGTCGAAACTGCGCCAGTTCTTCGAGGCCATGGCCTTTGGGAAATCTGTACATCCTTCGGAGGCGAGGGAAGGCGATAGACGAGCGAGCAAGTCGTTACAGAGGCTAGCACTCGGGTTCTTCGAAGACTTGCAGCATCTCCATGGCTCTCATGAGGCATTCATAGGATTCCTGGAGTCTTTCAGGGACGTCGGTCTTGACCTGGTTGACAATGATGCCTCGCAGCTTTCGCCAGACTTCGGTCCAGATGAGCTCCATCGCGATGAGTTGGAGTATCTGTATAGGACAAGTTCGAACGGAGATGGAGGATCGACCATGTTCTCCACTGCCAATGGCTGCATTGGCATCGGCAACCATAAGATGGAGCAAGGAGATTTGGTTGCCATCGTACGGGGCTCTCGGATCCCACTCGTATTCCGTGAGCAGGGTGATTACCTTAGGCTCGTCGGCCCGTCATACGTCTATAATGTCATGCAGGGAGAAGCTGTCTCTGGTGGATACCAGTCGATGCGCCAGTCGTTCGAAAGAGTACAGATTAGGTAGTCGAACAGAAAATAGCAATGAAATTTACACTATTAGAAACTTTTTTTAAGTCTTGTTAATATCGACCGCTGAGTTAACATGTGCAAAGTCTGTCCGGAAGCTTGTGGGAAGCTTGTGAAGGATGAATGCAACAGTACCACCTCCGCTGCATGTCTCGTTATAGCACTTTGGTCATTATAAGAGACACAGTAGAGGTATTATGATCAAATAGACTACTGTTATTTACACTTACTAATCAAAGAAGGTCAGGAGAACAAGTCGCCGTTGTCGCAGCAAAAGCGATGCCGCCAAGAAGCCAAGAGTTCATATCTGATCACTGGTGGCATCTAATCAATCAATCTGATAAAAATTTCACCCACAGAAGATCCACTATAAATCCTACTGTACTGTGCGCCCCCCACCCCTGTTCTCCCGCGTGATCTTTGAACGTAGATTTGAGCAAGTTGGCGTGCCACTCACCATGAACACACCACTCAAGGATTTTCTTGCGTTGAATTAAGCTTGTTATGGAATGTGATACCCCACAATAAGTGCTCACGGCGGGCCGCACTGGCATTGCGTGGCTTTCCCAGCCCACAAGTAAAATCTTATTTGCCAAGCCCAGTTAGAGCATGTTTTGCCGTAACATCAATCGATTTCTACCGTTCACAACTCGGACTTCCCGGCCAAGAACCGCCTGGTCTCAGAGCCTCTCATGCTCATCATCTCCTTCCCTCCTCACACGTTTCACTAAAATGGAAATAAAATCGCCCGTGTTCGAGCCCCTTCAGGACGCACATGCACCCAACACATGTCAGTCCACTGTGCGGACACCCAGAGGGGATTTCCTGGTACAGGTGGCATGGCCTCTCAAATGGAACGAGGACCGAACCATCCCCGAGGATGAAAAGGCCGCTTTCGAGTCCATACCGTCAATGTAAACACAGCCGCTCAAATATGTAGCAGACATCTCATCTCTGAGGGAGTCGACCTCACTAACCATCGCCGCATAGCTACCTCACCGACGGCAACGCCTACTTCTCCACGACCGTGGACGTAGTCCGCCGCCTCGAATACACCCACAGCGCCCGCTGCATAGTCGTAGGCATCGGCTACCCCATGCCGCCAGCCCGCGCAGTCTACGACTTCCGCCGCGGGCCAGACCTCACCCCGCCCTCGCGCGACGGCACGTACGACGCGCCCCTGGACCGCAACGGCAAGCCCCGCACCGACATCAAATTCGGCGAGGCGGACGAGTTCTTGGCGTTCATCCGGGAGGACGTGATGAGGCATTACGTGGAGGATGTCCTGTTCCCGCACCTCCGCGAGAAATGGGGCCGCAAGGCGCTGCTGGGGCATAGCTACGGCGGGATATTCACCCTGAACGCGCTGTACACGCACCCCGAGACGTGGGATACATACCTCGCTGCGAGCGCGGACGTCGAGTTCAACAAGGGGAAATTGGTGGCGGAGCAGGAGGCGGCCTTCCGCGCCCGCACGCTCGACTGCCCGCCGCCTGCGCTGCTGGTCACGTACGGCGAGGAGGCACAGGATATGGTCCGGCGGCCCGGGGAGTCGGACGCGCGGTGGGAGAAGAGGAGGGGGTGTGCTGAGCTTCCCGGTATCCGGAAGGCGGTGGATGGGTTGGTGCAGAGGTTCGAGGGCCACCCGAACCTGAGGAGGTTGGAGGTGAGAAGGTTTCTCGGGGAGGATCATGGTTCCGCTGCGTTGCCTGGGTTTCAACATGGTGTTATGGAGTTCTTGACGGGGGACGTGTAAATTGAGACGCATCCTGGGCGCAGGGAATGCTCAATAGGACGGATTCGTTCGCGTTTGTATTCGGTACTCGTCGAAAACACTACGTTCAAGATCGCAAAATGATTCAGCATCAACAAAAAGAACGAAGTTGTCATAAATCGGGGACCGACTTTTGAGGTAGAGCTTTGAGAGTTCTCATGATCATTCCATTCTTGATTCACCCAAGCTACACAGCATCTTTCATTAGGTTTCCATGATCACAGCACTAGTCCCTGCAATCAAATTTCCGTGAAGAACAATGCCGGAAAACATGATTATCCTTTGCAGCAAAGTGAATGCGGGTCACGGCGGGTTGGGGCTCGGTACGCAACCTTCCACTTGCCAGCGGAACTTTTGAATACATAGCGAAACCCAAGACGACGGGAGCTGGGCGAAGTGGTTTGAAAGTGATAGATAGGCAGCTAGCGTGACAAGGAAAATACAATCAAACAACCTGGGTTCCCACATTTTCGTATTCATATCCCGATGTCGTGAGGAATTTCTTCTGAGTCTTGGCTCCCCTCCCTAGATGACCTGGCACTTTGAGGACCTCAGGGAACGCCTCCGCGACCCTGGCCGGTAGCGACTCGCACCAGAGCCGCCAGGTGCTCTTGCAGTCATCACAGAGCTGCACGCCTCCAAACTCGTGGGTCCTCTGCGCGCCGTACGACTCCCGGTACAGGCACTTGTCACACGCGCCGTTGCCCGCCGTCTCCAGGAGCTCGCCCAGCCCGGGGAACATGAGCCTGTCGCTCTGGGAGAGGATCAGCTTGTATCGGGCGACTTCCTTGTCATCGATGCAGGAGCGTGCCCGGGCCGTGGAGTCGACACGGTTCCAAAGTTTGAAATTGTTCCGGGTCTGGTTGACGACTTTCTCGTCTTCGGGGGAGCCAATGGTGAGGTTCTCCTCGACGAAGCGGTAGCGGCGCATCCTGCAGCAACACGAGTCAGCTGATGAAGTATCGAGGAAGAGGGTCCAATTGAATATGATGAGGAGCAGGATACAACATGCTCGCAGATTGTCTTACAGCCTGCGTCAGGACGCAGACCACAGATGGAAGACATTTTTTCTGGGAATGGTTGGAGTTGTGTGGAGGATTTACTTACATCATGTGGATGGGACCGCCAAAAAAGCGAGTGAAATTGGTGATACAGGCGTGGTAGTCCTTCTGGCGAAACGCCACGTCAAGCGCCCAAAGGACCTCCCGGGCAATATGAAATGCCTTGAGTCGCAGGTCAGGAGGCATGTAGGCGAAGGTACTGTTAGTCTCACCCTCTGATCGATGCTTGTAGAAGGCTACGGCGTCATAGAGGACGTCGCCTATCTCTGTAATGATCTGGAATTGGTCCTCTGTGAGCCATGCATCATCCAAGTCATTGCATGCAAGTGAAGAGGCAAGAGTGAACCGAGCCAGCGCATCGCAATCCTATTGGCAGAAGCGTCAGTATGCACGTCTCTTCTGCTGTCGAGTCTTGTTGAGAGATGTGAATGGAGAGTGCTCGACTACTTACCCGCAGGCGGAACCACTCCCTCGGTGAATGCGCAAGGGAGGTGACATATCGGCGAAACAGTTCGCCATTGCGTTTCTCACTCGTCTTCTCGGATGTGATCAAGAGAAATGTTCGATATTCTCGGCACATGAGTTCGTGCCCAGCTGTCCCCTCGAACAGCCCGTCCAAAACTTCCTGGAGGTTGTAACCGAGGATCTCGTCTCCGGCCGACACGTCGACCATGTGGCCCTTGAACTCGGCAATGATTCCGATGATGATAGTTCTCATGAAAGACACATAGCGGTTCCAGTTAGTGTACTGAGGGATGACGCATCTAGTGTACTCCCAAGCACAGGCGAAACACTCTGCTTTGATCTCATCTGAGAGTGGCACTCCGGCGAGGTCATTCGCAATTTCTGGGGGATAGTAGTAGATGTCTTGCGGCTTCTGTGCCAACTCGGACTTTGGCACTTCTGGGCCGCTGCTGGTTTGTGGGCACTCATAGGTTGGTGTTACTGAACCCATCTTGGGCACAAATTATCAGGAATGAGCTGAAGGGCTTATGTGCTACTTTCTGCGTTTGAATATAATAGAATTGAACATGAAAGGAAATCAGAGCCGGAATCCAATGTTGAGACAGGATGATTTATATTCATACAACAACACGAAGATTTTCCTAAAACCGCTTATTCCAAGCTGAACTTGGATCTTGCCTCAAAGGGCACCTTTGCACGAGGTCTGCATGTGCCCACCATACTCACAGAACCGATACGCACGGCTAGATACTGATCTCTAAGAAGCGTATGGAACTGCTATACCAGAGCCTATTGGCCCGATCGTTGGCATCAGATTCATGACTTGTTACAAATGGAGGCTGCGGTAACACTCCCTTGGCGCTTCCGGTGGAGTTCTCTGAATACCAACATACAAAGCACCAGGGACCAGTGGTGATCTTGGTCGTCGATGTCATCGTTGATTCCATTCTCCACAACTGCTTCTCCTGTTTGCCCTGTTTGCCGAAGTATACCGTCCTGGATGGAGAACGAGGTGCGCCCAGCACGCCTCTCAGGCCTGCTCAGTATCACGGCAGTCCCACTCCGGACAGGCATGGAGTTGCCCCTCTATCTAGAAAGCTCTATTCACTTGACTCAGCACAACGCATACACGACTGTTTTGTGGTGTTGCAATGCATAACCGGTGTAGCGATACTTTGAGGCATACGTTACACAGTCATGGATCAGCCATGGGTAGCGATCACTTCACAACACTACCGACATGCTTGTGCCAAACGAGCCAGGGCCTCTATCCTTGATCTGGAATTACTTTCCAGTCGCCGAGGGCATTTATCTCTGAGCATGTCTGTCAGAATTCGGACGGTTAGCCGTCACAAGTCTTGCAGCCATACCCGATTTCACAGTAAGTGGTTTTATTCTTAATCTATAAGTCAAGGCTGGGGGTGTAGGGTCCCTGTGGGTAGCCCGTACGGGCCCCTTATCAATAAGCCCCGCGTGCCCTACACCTGCAGCCTTCTGCGCGCTCCAGACCTCTCTCTCTTTCTTTCCTCTTTAGGCACAGCTACTCTTAAAATCCACATATTTTGGTGCACATTTCGAGCCCTCGTGCCGTAAAGCCCAAGTGACGTCTCACTATATATATGCCCTTTCAAAGCCATAGGCGGTCTCTTTATGATTGTAAACGTTTCAAGACCAGTATTAGAGAAGTATATAATGCTAATAGTAGGTATATCTTAAAAAATAAATAAATAGCCTTGTAAAGCTATACAGATAGTACGTAGGCTAAGCTGAAATAGGTTGGAATCCCTATTAAGCGGAAAATCTGGAAGCCCTAATGTAAAAGCGTATTAATAAAATAAGGTCGCACTCTTTTTTTTAAAAAAGAGATATGGGTGTTATATTAATATGAAGACTTCCCTGTCTACTTTCTATTTCACACTCTAATGGATAGCGAGTTTGAGTCTAAGCCTTTATAAGTAATTATATTAATAAAAATCAAGAATAAGCTGCGGAAAAGGGTCTTTTCTCGTGCTTGAAAGACCTTCCTGGATTTTAATAAAAAAAATACTTACAAAGTTGAAAGGGGTATTCAAAAGCGAACATCGCGGCCCACTATATACTCCTTACATCCCACTCCAATATCCAGTCCAATAGCAGCGTTTTTGGCCATCGTCTCCATACTATATGACTCCTCATATGTATACATTTGTTCGAGAAGACCTATCTTGGGAGGTGGTAATGGTAGTCAGGCTTGTGGTCAAGTCTCCGACTAAGTCCGCGACCAAATCCGAAGGCGAGCTGCCATGGGCCTTGCGACTGACATGCCATTAGACTTTGGGTGGGCCGCTGAATATGGCCATTCTCCATTTGAAAGTGTATTTCCTCCGGCTAAAATTCGGTGGCGCGTGGGGTTACCAGAAACAGACCAAAGGTAGTATCTTCATGGCGCGGAGACTACTTCCGTGGTGATATCCACGTAGGTGGGAGTTATTAACGCCCGGCGTATCTCGCTCCGAACCTGAATTTGATGGATCCTACGAGAGCAGGACCCCAGGTCGGACTCAATATACTGGACGTCAAGATGCGTTGAGAGCAAAACCCCAGGTCGAACTGGGCATTGTGGACGAGAACATGTACCGAGAGTCACCCCGCGTCGGACTCGGTCACCGAGATCCTCAGACTCCGGGAATGCGCTGGATCGTATGTTACCCAGCCTCATGCAGGGGCCAGCACAATGTGGGTACTCACCCACCTATGCGTCCTAAATGTGGATTCATACGTATCCTCTTGTATTCATATACCTGGGTCCGCTATATCACACTTTGCATGAGTCGTCGGTAGAATCAACATTGGGTGGAGGGGATAACAATCGACCTTTAGGATTTCTGAGAACGTTAAACCCTTGACGGACTTGAAGATCGGCCGGTGAGCTGAATGATGTAGATCAAGACGTGATCCGTAAAAGAAAAAAAGAAAACAAGACCGATCAAGCTAGTGTGACTTGTGTGCTTGTGACATTCTTGGACATTGCAGTTTACTGTGTGATTCTACCTAGGTAATGTTGCGCTCGCGTCTCAACCTTCAGCCGGATTCCTGCCATTCCAGATGAAGATTTATACGTTTGAAACTGCAATGCCACCGCTCTCCTGATCAATGAAGGTCACAGTTCTCTTGATTGTCAGTCATCTCTCATCACAAGGCTCGTCTCTTTGCTCGTACTACTCCTCAAAATTTTGTTTTCCCCAATACTTGTCGTCTCAATGATCGAAGTTCAAGTTTTCGGGGTTACACATTGCTCAAGTGTGCTCCATCTTGGGCTTTTGGGAGTTGCCGTGCTCGTCGCTTGTTATCTCGTCAGTGCGACCTCCTCATGGTGGCGCCTACGACACATACCTGGGCCACTCTTGGCAAAGTTCTCCTACCTCTGGCTTGGTAGAACGACACACAGCGGGAAGCAGTACTACGTCCACCGAGAGCTTCACAAGAAGTACGGACCGCTTGTCTGCATTGCACCCAACTACGTGATCACTGACGAGCCGGATGTCATCAAGACCGTCTCGTCTGCGCGTAGTGCCTATCACCGCGACGGCTGGTACTCCACCGGTCGTTTCAATCCATACAGAGACAATCTCTTCACGCGACTGGAGCCTTCGGTGCACTCAAAGGCCAAGTTGCGCCTCTCTGGGTCCTATAATGGTCGCGAGACAACCAATCTTGAGCCCAATGTTGATGAGCAGGTACAGAGTCTCATTGGCTTGATTCGTCGCAAGTATGCCATATCACCTGAAGCGGTTTCCCGACCTCTCCTTGACCTCGGACCCACTTCCAACTACTTCACCCTCGATGTAATCACCAAGATCGCATTTGGTCACGAATTTGGTTACCTCCGCGAGGAAAAGGACCTCTACCATTTCATGCAGCATGTGCGGGAGCTCTGGCCCCGTATGTCCACTTCGGCTGACGTGCCTTGGATCCGGCGCATCTTATTCTCCAAGCCGTTCCTGCTCCTCTTTGGCCCAAAGACCAGCGACAAAGATGGGTTTGGTGCCTTAATGGGCGTTGCCGAGCATTACGTGTCTCAACGATTCAAGCAGGGTGCCAAGGAAGTTGACGATTCTCTGGTTAGAAGCCCCGCTAAGCGAGGTCTTGACGATGGATGCTGACCAATTTCTATTGCAGGGTTCGCTCATCAAGAAGGGCCTGACTCAGGAGGAGTGTGAGTCCGAGGGTCTCTTCCTCATAGTTGGAGGCACCGAGAGCACTGCCTCAGCGATCCGATCAATCCTGATCCACACCATGACAACGCCGCATGTGTATCGGGATCTCAAAGCTGAGATCTCGCGCGCTACCAGTGATGGACGCCTGACTCGTGCCACTTCTGGTGTGATCCGGAATGAGGAAGCCGCGTCACTGTCGTACTTACGCGCCGTTGTCTACGAGGGCATCCGGATGCGTCCGCCACTGCTGGGCCTCTTCCCCAAGGTCGTCCCCGATGAAGGGGTGGAACTCTGCGGAAAGTATGTCCCTGGAGGCATGGGTGTGTGCATGAACACGTCGGCACTTCTCAGACGCCAGGACTTGTTCGGACCAGACACAGAAGTCTTCAGGCCTGATCGATTCCTGGAGCTTGGCGACGTGGGATCGCCAAGGCGGAACGAGATGGAACGGAACGTGGAGTTGGCCTTTGGATACGGTGCCAACCAGTGCGTCGGAAAACCCCTTGCGTTGATGGAGATTTACAAGGCGGTCTTCGAGGTGAGCCAGCACACCCGAACAACCTTTCTCAGAAACCGGGCAACGTCCTGTTCCGAGACCAACTTGGCTGGGTGGAGACAATATGCTGACGGTCTATTTCTCTGCAGCTTTACCGAAACTTTGATCTTCAGCTGGTGACTCCGACCCTCTCCAACCCGAAGGACTATTTGGGATACGGGGTCTTTCTCGAGTGGGACTTGCTTGTGAGAGTGTATGAGAGGAGTGACTCAACCTTATCTTCTGACAAACTCATCGATACGGGGTCTTGAATGGGGCTCTCGGGGTAATACTTTGTATCCAATTGGCTTCGTTGCGATTGATGAGATTGAAGGTGCTGGGCATAACATGCATGAGCTACCCAAGGCACAACTTGACGACTTTAACGTCTGTCGACTTTGACTGTAACTAGCTACATCGTCATGGATGGCACTTGGTCATTTCACCAATGTATCTGGCTGCGCTTCTACGCCTGTTCACCGAAAATGTCTCCAGAAGTCTGGATACCAATCTGTAGGCTTCGTCAGGAATTTATGTCCACATCCGTTACCTTTCTATGTCTGTTTAGGAATAACCGCCGCGGATCGAAACGTCCAGCGAGTTTTGTCGCTGGCAATGTATCGCACTGCTGCATTTTTCACTTTTTTGACACATCGTGATGCCGGAAGAGTACTCGTCCGATTCATCATCATGCTGTATGAAGGGATAAGGACTCAGAGTTCACAGCAAGGGCGAAAAGTGGAACGTTGCTACTTCGGGAGGTGCTCTCCGAGTCTCCAGACTGTTCTCCAGTATGAGCTTGAGGAAGGCTCCGCTCGATCCTACTATGTAATTCATCGCCAGCGATGAGACGAAGGAAACCATGTACAATCCGAAAACTATCTTAGACTATTGGTGCCCGCTGTGGATATGGTACACTTACTCAGGACCCTGCTATCAAGAACGCCGAGGGCCGGCCAGTGCCTCCCTCCTCACCGCCCGCCCTCCTTCGCATCGGCAACCACCATGCTCCGTGGAGATGCTGGATACGATCCGATGCACACGATCTGGCGGAGTCCCACCCACACGTTCATAGTCTGTCACAGCGCATAGATCTAATAATCCTGGCAGTGCCCAGATATGTTGTGTTTCCGATTTGGAAAGGCTACAAGAAACATAGCCCAATATACCCATTCGAGGTCGCTTGACACGACTCAACATTCCAGTGTAATACAACACGCCATTGTCGTCCCCGAGGAAGTCGATCAGCATGAGTGAATGTCGTGGAGTCGCGCATGGGCCACTGGTTTGCCCAGTATCCTGAGAGAACCTGGACTCGTATGTGCCTCTTACCATAGCTGGTATTGAACACGTTAGGCCCTACGGCCCACAAAAAGCGTACGAGAGTGGAGAAGCCAAGACGGAACAAACACAGGTAGCGAACGGGTGTCATCGCACCACAATATAAGGTTTCGGGCCCGTTCCGTCGATGCGGGTGGGATCCATCGCGGTCAGCGGCAGTAGGGCCGCCTTTCGTATAGATCCCCGAAGTTTCTAGATGTACTGCATACGGGATCTGAAGCTTTGATCGCCTTTCAACCAGTTTCTACTGGTAGGTTTGGACCCACTGAATTAGGCTCTGCCCAACTTGAATTGTGCCTCCGGTTTGGCCGGTTTCAGGTAGCGCTCTGCCGGATTTGGGAGCTGAACGGATTGCCTAGGATGTCAGCAGAGAGGCTGGAGAATTTATTGGCAAAGTTTAATATTCCTGCCAAGGGCTACGTATATTACCTACCTAGGTAGGTAGGTCCAGCCGCTTCAAGGCGATAGTCGCAACAAGGTACACGTACGGACAAGGCGTGTGACAAGGTCCTTGCATCACTTCCTGCAGTGACAAGGCCGGTATGCAAGGTAACTAGAGTACATATATTACTTTTTTATTATCATTTAATTTGTTCTGCTTATTAGTGTAGCTTATTTATTATTGCTTAATGTTAGAAACTGTATTATAGTACTTAGGGAGTTACTTATAGGTTGAAATGATTAACCGTATTTACAAATACTGATACTTCTGTTATTTATTAAAACTGGTTAATTCACCGCCTTTCTTGTCATAATAAAATTAGAAAGAAACTGAATTTAATTTCAAACTTTCAGAAATCAGTAATCACCTCAGAGGGCCTAAGCGGTGAGCACTTATCAATAGTGGAGTTCACAATGGCTAAGAGCAGGCAGGAGTTAGTCTGTACCTGTTTAAAAACGCCAGGTGAGAGATATTCCTTTTGGCAACCTAGTCCAAATTCCCCACCAGCAAATCGTAACACGGCTGTATTATAACGCGGTTTTCACAGGTTGAGTGGAAAGCCAGCAGTCATTATGATTTCCATCGATGAAAAGGACTCGCCTGGGAATGTGGCCCTCAAACTGGTCGCAGTTGTGGTTCGTGGAAATGTCGCAGTTTCACGATTGCATTGACTGACATTTGGCCCAGTTTGTGCTGTCTTCGGTTGTTTTTGCAATTCGACGTCGATTTCTTCACACCCTGAGCAAGCATCCTGGGCCCTGGATCAACAGTCTCACTGAGTTGCCAGCTGCGATTCACTTAGCCCGGGGCACTCAACAGTTCTATTACAAAGCGCTCCACGAGAAATACGGTGAGAATTCGTCGGCCAACCTTGGCGACCTTTTGAGACTAACATAACAACCCCCTTGTTCGCTGCAGGTCCCATCGTTCGAGTTGCCCCCAACGAGCTCAGCTTCATCCATGCACAGGCCTGGGATGACATTTACGGGTTTCGGGTACGTCGAGCCAGCGCTGATGATATAAGTCCGTACTGACGAGGCATCAGAGGCCAGCTCCTAACATGGAGAAGAGCCCAGTCTTCATTGGGGCCGTGGCAAAAGCACCAGATGGCTCCGTGGGCATCAGCATGGCGCCCCTCGCCACCAAGGACCACTCGAGGCAGCGCGGTGCAATGGCTTACTGCTTCACCAACCAAGCGCTACTGCAGCAGCAGTCGCTCATGAAGACACACATCGACAAGCTGATCTCTCAGCTCAGGAAACTTATTCGTCAGGGACACCCGGCGGACATGAGTAATTGGTGTAAGAACGAGACTCCTGAGTGTCACTCGGCGCCATCGGGATACCGCATGCTTTACTAAAGACAAAACCTGCAGATACATACACAACATTTGATCTCATGGGAGACATTACATTCGGTCAGCCTTTTGGCTGCTTGGACCAAGGGTCCGCGACCGACTGGTCCAGAGCCATCATAAACGTGTTCGTCTCAGGTGCTTGGGAGCAGGCCATACGGCGAGTCGCCGGCGTGGGTACCTGGCTGTCACTGAGGCTGACGAAGCTCCTCGTGCCCAAGAAGGCTGCCATGTGGAGGCAGCTGCACTTCATG
Source organism: Diaporthe velutina (assembly GCA_038088505.1). Lineage (NCBI taxonomy): Eukaryota > Fungi > Ascomycota > Sordariomycetes > Diaporthales > Diaporthaceae > Diaporthe > Diaporthe velutina. The sequence continues at coordinate 353,822 of JBBWSJ010000034.1, read as the reverse complement.
AAGTCAAAGGAGACGACAGCCGCGCGCCTGATGGATGGGGCCATGCGCAACCACCCCGATGTGATCCACCAGATCCTGAAGAACAAGGAGTCTCGCAACAGCCTCACCGACACCGAGATCTTCATCAACATGGTCCTCTTCATCAGTGCCGGCGGTGAGACCACGGCTGGTACGCTGGCGGCGTGGACCTACTTCTACTGCACGCAGCCTCAGGCCCGACAGCGCCTCATCCAGGAGGTCCGAGAGTCCGGTGTGTTCAAGTCCGAGGCCGACATCACCTGGGACAACGTCGGCCCGGACAAGTTGCCATACCTCGACGCCACGATCAGCGAGGCGCTGCGGCTGTTCGCGCCGGCTGCAGCCAGCCAGCAGCGCATCGTCCCCAAGGGAGGCGCTACCATTGACGGTAGCTATGTTCCCGAGGGAGTCTGTGTCGCCATCCCCCCTTATGGCAGTACAAGGCTGCCGTGTAATTTCAAGGACCCCGACGAGTTCCATCCCGAGCGATGGTTGTCCGACCCTGAGTACGCGGATGACAAGCTGGATGCGTCCCAACCGTTCAGGTAAGAGCCAACCTACATATATCCTCTCACACGGAATGACCACGACATGGCGCTGATTACTTGTTCCTCCTGCAGTTTGGGGCCGCGAGTGTGTATTGGCAGGAACTTGGCCTACTTCGAACTCCGTCTGATCCTGGTCCATATTTTGTGGAACTTTGACATGGAATTGGCCGGTGGAACGTTGGGCAAACAAACAGAAGCAGGGTGGGGGGATAGCATGAAGCACATCAAGGGGTACCTGACTTGGATGAAGCCTCCTCTGTGGGTCAGCCTCGAGGAGGTCCAGCATTGAGGGATGGATGGACCATTACCAAGCTAGGGTATCACCCGCTGAGGTCAGCGGTCACACCTTGAAATTCACGTTGACTTCTAACCAGGTGATGTCAGGCATCAACATGTTGTGAAGAGAGGGGAGATGGAGTATAGAATACCTACTGGTACACTGAGGCAATTTGACTGTTTTGACCATTCTATGGCATTTTCAAAAGTATCGTTGACTCAACGCTCATCCAAGTGGTCATTATATCATGCAGCCCACAATATGTATATGCTGGGACACTTTTCCACACCTTTTCTCTCCTCTTCCATTCTATTCAATTAAATCGCAGCTTATCCCCAGATCCTCTCGTTCGTTTTCCAACCATATATACATCGCTCTCACCTTCTTTTTCACCCCGACATCCTTCCCATCCATTCAAGTACTGACACAAGTAATTATGCCATAAACTGAATAGACTAGAGCACGGTTCCCTTGGTCTGCCTCCGATCCTTAACGTCCAAGTTCTCAACCAACAGCACCCAAATGAAGCACAACGACATGATACCAGTCCCCGCAGCCAACATCCTCGTCTGCGCATACCCGTACGCCTCCTGGATCGCCGCACGCACCACGGACCCCTCAGGGTACGAGAGCTGAGTCACAATGCTCGAGTAGATGGCCACGGCGTCCCCCTTGGCAGACTCGGGCAGGAACCGCACCAGGGCCGGCAGGAACGTGTTTGTCCAGATGGCGCCGGAGATGGTGGAGCCGATGGAGCCGCCGACGGTGCCGAACACGAAGACCATGGAGATGGTCGGGGCGACGTACTGGTGCTCGACGGCGGCCAGGCAGCCGATCTGGCAGACGAGGATGAAGACGGCGCCGCCCATGGAGATGAAGATCTCGCACATGACGAGGTAGCCCACGCTGAAGCCCGGCCGGCGGAAGTAGATCATGAGGCCTTGGGCGAAGATGTAGAGGGGGATGGCTGGGTAGAAGGTCCATTTGAATTTTCCTGTTTTGCAGTGATCAATGTAAATGCTATTGCTCTCATCTCATGGATGTCGAGGTATAAAGTGGATGGGAGACGGACCGGTGCGACGGATGAAATACCCGACAATAAATAGCTCCACGCCCGAGACAACCTGGAAAGTGTTGTTGATGTAACCCGCCTGTGCCACAGAGACCCCATTGACAACCTGCAGGAACGAAGTAAAGTAGCTGTTCCAGCAGTAGTAGGCCATTTGGTACGTCGTGTTGATGAGACAGACGGCGAGAAGCGTGCGGTTCTGGAGATGCCTGGCGGCGAGGAACGGCACGGGTGCCAGCCAGATCTCCCATATGGCGAACGCGGCGCACAATACGAGGCCCAGGACGATCATGGCGATGATGTAGGGAGTAGACCAGCCTTTTGGTGCAAGCGCTGCGATGGTAAAGGGCAAGAGGAAGATGACGAGGCCGGCTGCGAAGAGGAAGACGCCGATGACTGTGTGACAGATTGGATCGATTAGCAACTATATCATGGCACATGTTTCGCAGACGCCGGCGAGGATTCAAAACTGATAAATCCTTCAACACTCACCGTCAAACTCGTGGAACCAATACACAAGGTTCTCAGCAAGGGTACGCCCGCTCCTCACACGTTTCTTGAGCAGGCCGCGCTTCTTGGCCTTGTTCAGGTTCCACTTCAATAGCACATAGACCGGCAGCGTGACGAAGGGCATGATGATGGCGAACGCGCCAAAGCCCCACTCCCACGAGACCTTGAGGAGGAAGGCCTCAGCGGCAGCGGGGCCCGCAAAGGCCGTGATCATGTACGGGCTCGACGTGAACGCGAACGCGAGGGCCCGGTTGCGCAGGTCCGAGGCGTCGATGGCGAGGATCTCGACGGCGTAGATGAGGCCCGAGTAGCCCACAGTGTAGAACACCTGGGCGGCGCAGTAGGTGGCCAGGTTCGTGGCGTTGGCGGTCAGGATGAGGCCCAGCTCGCTGAACCCGACCATGAGGAGGAAGCCCTCGGCGCGGCCCCAGACGTCCATGAGCTTGGCCATGGGGATGTAGACGGCGCCCGCCATGGAGTAGGAGACGACCCTGATGGTGGCGATCAGGGAGTGCTGGCCCCATTCTGAGGTTACGTAGGGCGTCAGGGAGGACAGGATGGACAGGCGGAAGCCGTTGACTAGGAAGATGAACCAGATGCTAATGTAGCGAAGCTCGGGTTTCTTATTAGAATATCCATCTCTTCAATGTGACTGGCGGCAGACCATCCTATCACCGTCACCCGGAAAAATCACTCACCCGATGAATAGACAAGCCAGAGAAGGCTTAGTCCAGATCAAGGTCGTTGCCTCCATCTCCTGGACACCAATCTGCGCGTTGGCGTTGACCTCGTTGACGCCGGTGCCATCCACGGCCACTGGTCCTGGGGATGATGACTCGTCTCCATACTTGTGGCTGCTGTCGACGGGCGGAATTTCGACCGCCTGGTCGACGTCTGAGGATTTCGCCATTTGAGCTGTGCGGATGAATGCTCAATTGGCAGGGTTTTCCTGTGTTTGGGACTCAGCGCTGGACTATCACGACAGCACCGGCAAGTGGGCGGGCGACTTCTTGTATAAGAGGTCCCCCACGTGGGAAAGGAAGGACCAGAAATGACGCGCGGCGAGGCCCATCCGTAATGGGAAGGACATTCCTGTTGGACTGGGTATGAGGATTTCTACATTATGTGTGTCGTGGATATGAACATAACGAATACAGTCATTCACAGGGCTCAACTCTCAGTATGCAATATGAAAAGCTTGGCAAAGAAAAGGCCAGGCCAAGACAGAAAAATGAAAAGGACATGCACGAGGTCCCGCTTCAGCGTCGTCGCCAAGTTTATGATGAGCACCTGGACCCGGATCTTCTTCAGGGGGTGTCACTCCTTCAGCACATCGCCGTCGGAAAATGGTTTGGTGGTACGGAGTTATGAGTAGATGCTCCATTCACTACTGATTTTAGTTCACCTTGGCAAACTCTGGGCGGGCAGATTGATTAGATGAGATTGATAAGATTTGCCAATTACTACCGTGCACACGCGTAGACGTTCCTCGGCGTTATCCACTCCAATTAGTCCAGGCTACGGACACATCTACTACAATTGTCCTTAAGCCGAAGAGGAGCCGACAGATACCATGTGCGTGGGTGCCGGTATGCGCATGTGCTCGCCACTATCAAATTGCTTCGGCTGCAGCTTTCCTTGGCGTGTGGCACGTTGTTCCCGCGCCTGGTTCCGGTTCTGGTTCCGGGCCTGGGCCTGGACCTGTGCCTCCTCCCACTCCCCCCTCGTAACGGCATACTCGACCTCTCCGTGCTCGATTCCCGGTGCCGGCGTGAAGTCCTTGATATCGCTGTAGTCGTTGAAGAACTTGCGCGCGAACCTCATCCCGCAGCTCTCCATCGTCTTGCAGCTGCCCTGGTTGACCGTCATGGTCTCGCCGTAGACCGCGCCAAGGCCCAAGGACTCAAAGGCGTACCGCAGAAGCGCCAACGTGCCCTCCTTGGCGATACCCTGGCCCCAACGCTGTCGTACGACGCGCAGGCCGAACTCGGCGCGCCTCGGGTCCTTTTCGCTCGGGCTGAGAACCCACCATCCGACCAACTGGTTCTGGTTGTTGTTGTCGTTCCGGTTCTTGAGCTGGGCGACCCAGGTGCCGTAGCCGGTTGGTTCCGAGGTCTTGAGCAGGGCCTCGCGGCACATTTCCGCCTCTTTTTCGTCAAAGGGCCGCCCAAAGGCGATGTAGCGCATCACCTCTGGGTCCGTGTCTAGCTCGAGGAGGAATTGCTTGTGCTCTGGGCTCTGGTCTAGAGGAACCAGCTCCAATCGGGGACTTGAGATTATTGGCTGCGACATTTTGACGTGTAAAGTAAGGTTCGTAGTAAGGTTATGCTGTTTCCCACGTGAGCTTATATGTAAACAAAGCGTTGAGGTTACTTGGATATCTTCAAACAGCGAGAGAACAGACGGCTAGCATGAACGTGACGAGACGATCTCTTATGTAGCAGAGACATGGACATATCTATCTATACTGTCTAGATGGTAACATCGCCAAGCTCAAACAAAGATACAATACAACAATCAAATGGAGTCGTGGAAGCTATCTGACGGGCTTGGCCATCTGGGCATGCTTGGCCAGCGTGAAGAATCGCCTCTGTAGGCATCCCAAACACCAATTACATGGGTACTTTCTCGACAGCAAGGTTTCAACCAACCAGGGAGTACTTTGCCTGTGTTCGTATGTACGAAGGCCGTCGAATCCTTGAAAACGATGTGGTGAAGTCTTTCAAACACGACTAAGCGGTTTTCAATTAGAGGTGGTTATGGTTGTAAATCAGACCATGACTTTGGAATACGTGTAAATGTAAGTACTATGTAAGATGATCGACAGACAGATGCAGTGTGTGCTGTGTTGAGAGAACATCAATTAGCTCGTGATAGGAATAACCCACTGTCTCGGCTGAAAACTCGCATAGTTGCATATAAGGGTTGAGAAATTCTGGTGTCGAGGCCCCATTATTGTTGTGGATGGGTTGTCTTGGCTAACAGGGGATCTGATAACCAGGTGCGGCGAAGGTGAAGTTTTCAGACAAGAGGTCTTGGCCCGGGCTAAGCATTACCCTATAGCATTGTCGGACTCCTATTTCGGTGTGAAATGTGAGAACCAGGGAGGAAAGAGTGGATGCATGTGTGCTTTACGCGGCGCAGTGCACGGGGGATAAACACGACTCCTTGATTCCGTTTTTTGTTGCATTCGCCTCGATTTTCATTCCACCATGCCCTTTTGATCACTTCGCTCCGATCTCAAGCTACTCGCATTACGTGGACGCAGTACTCTGGCGAAAACAGGGTACAATGGGCGAGAAACGTAAGGGGCATTGGTCTACTGCGCCAGCAGTTGGTGATGAGGCCAACAAGGAGAAGGCACTGGTAGCTCCTGTGAGTGATAATGAATCTAAATTGTCTAGACTTGTTTCATCAGGCGATGAGTGACAGAAGTCCAAACCAACCAAACAAACAATGCCAGCTGACGTGACTAAATGTGACAAGGCGCCCAAGAAGATGAGTAAGAACAAATCTAAGGCAAGAGGCATGCTTGCGTGGTTCGAGCTGGTGCTGACGGCGGCGTCGCCCACATGGATCGACTACGCTCTCCTGGCAGGTGGGTTCCTGTGCGCAGCCGGCGCGGGTGTGCCATTCCCACTGATGGGAGTCCTGTTCGGAGAGCTGATAGACGACTTCAACTCGGCAACATGTGCAGCCGCGGCAGATGTCGACGCCTTTGCCTACCAGGAAGCCATCAACGAAAAGGTGATACAGACAGCGTGGATAGGGGCCATCGCGCTGATACTCATCTATGGGCACCTGACGTGCTGGAACATGGTCTCGCAACGCCTCGCCCAGCGCCTGCGAGCACAGTATGTCGCTTCCCTGCTGCGGCAGCCGCCCGGGTTCTTTGACGTTGTGGGCAACGCGGCGTCTGGCCGAGTTTCTGGTCGGCTTCAGGGCGACATCACGGCTGTTCAGGCCGGGACGAGCGAGAAGGTGGGCAACATCATCACCACGCTCTCCTTCTTCATCACCGTGCTTGTCCTCGCTTTTATGCGGCAGCCCGCGCTGGCCGGGATGTTGCTGGCCGCCACGCTGCCGGCGTTGTTGCTGTCTGGTCACATAGGCGGGCACTATATTGCAAAACTTGTGGGCGCTTCTACTGCCGCCTCGTCCGCCGCTGCATCGATTGCCTCGGAGGCTCTGGAGCACGTCGAGGTCGTGCAGTCCTTCGGCGCCGCGCCTCGCCTCGTCGCCTCTTTTGCTGGCCACATGGCCCGCGCCCGTGATGCTTCCGTGTCCAAGGCTGCCTTTGCTGCCGTGCAGACGGGTGCCCTCTACTTTGTCTCATACTGTGCCAACGCGCTGGCTTTTTGGCAGGGGAGCATCCTGATCGCCGCCGTCTTTGAGGGATCCTCGTCCAACAACGCCAGCGTGGGGTCCATTTACTCCATCGTCTTCCTCCTTGTCGACGCCTGCGTCATGCTCGGCGGCATCGCCCCGTCTATGCCCTTCCTGAGCGCCGCAGTTGCAGCCTACGACCGTCTCAAGGAGGACATGGACACTCCCTCGGCCATCGACGCCACCTCGCCCTCGGGACGGCAGCTCGAGCCATCGCCTTCGTCCCGGGGCAGATCCATTGCCTTCCGCAACGTCTCGTTCGAATACGCCTCCCGCCCGGGCCAGCCAGCCCTGTCCAACGTTGACCTCGAGATTCAGCGTGGCACATATACCGCAATTGTCGGCTTGTCGGGCAGCGGGAAATCCACGCTCGCCTCACTGCTTGCTCGCCTGCACGATCCTACAAAGGGAACCGTCGAACTTGATGGCTACAATATGCGTGAGCTTAACGTGCGCTCGCTGCGGAGCACCCTAGGTGTCGTCCACCAGGACTGTCAGCTTCTCGACCGCTCCATCCTCGAGAACATCGCCCTGGGACTAGTCAACAGTCCGCGACCCCAACACCACTCCCTCAAGCCCTTCCTAGTGCACAGCCATCTCGCCCGCCTCGCCTCAGCCGCCGCCGAGTCAAGTGCATCAGGCCTGACAGACATGGAGGTTAGATTCAGCGCGAACAACGTGGGCCCCGAGCTGGCCGAGATCGCCCGCCTGGTCCGCGACGCCGCAGAGCAGGCCGACGCGGCTGAGTTCGTCTCCCGCCTGGACCAGGGCTACGGAACGCCGGCCGGGGTAGGCGGCGCCTCGCTGAGCGGCGGCCAGAGGCAGCGCATTGCCCTCGCGCGCGCGCTGATCCGCGACCCGGACGTGCTGCTCCTGGACGAGGCCACGGCGTCGCTCGACTCAGCCAGCGAGAAGCGCATCATGGACCGCCTGGACGCCACGTACCAGGCCACGCCGCCGGAGCAGCGCCGGACTGTCATCGCTATTGCTCACCGCCTCAGTACTATCCGCAATGCTGATCGTATTGTGGTTATGCAGGCCGGCCGTATTATTGAGGACGGCACGTATGATGAGCTCATGGCTAGGGGCCCTGAGCCGAGCGAGTTTGCTCGCATGGTTCAGCTGCAGACTGGGAATGGTGATGCTGGCAGTCATGCGGGTGAGAGTGAGGACGAGGACAATGAGAAGAAGCGGTATTCCTCCAAGACTACCAGCCATGACCATGGATCGGATGCGCCCACGCTGGCTGTTCTACCCAGGGACTCATCATCGTCCTCTTCCTCTCCTTCCCCAGTGGTCGCCTCGAACCCACCACTGGTGGCCGAATACAAGGATGGAAACAATGGAGAAGGCACAGGCACTCCTGTATTCAAGGGCCTATTCTACCTCATCCGGCCCAACCTCGGCTGGTTCGTCCTGGCCCTCATAGCCGCCTTCATCGTCGGGTCGACCTTCTCCGCCCAAGGCGTCATCTTCGGCTTCACCGTCGGCGAGCTCAACCCCTGCGCCGCGGGCGCCACGGGCGACTCCCTTCGCGGCGTGGGCCGCCTGTTCGGCGGCCTCTTCTTCATGCTGGCCTGCGTCGAGCTGCTCGCCAACTTCCTGACGTGGTGGGGCTTCGGCATCGTGGCCGAGCGCCTGCTCTATCACCTGCGCGTGCTGGTCCTCCGCGCCCTGCTCGACAGGGACATCCTCACCTTCCACCAGGCCGAGGGCCAGAGCCCCGCGGGCCTGCTGAGCATCATCACGGCCGACGCGGCGAGCGTGGGCGCCTTTTCCGGGTCGACGTTCGGCACTGTCTTTGGGGTGATTGTCAACATGATTGTCGGCGTCGTGCTCTCGCTCTGCTTCGCGTGGAAGATCGCCCTCGTCTGCATGGTCACGGTGCCGGTGCTGCTTGGGGCGGGGTTCATGCAGCTGCGGATGCTGGCGCGGTACGAGGAGCGGCACAGGGGCGCCTTTGCGACGGCCACCACGCTCGCCACCGAGGCCATCCAGTCCATCCGCACCGTCGCCGTGCTCTCGCTCGAGGAGGAATACATGGCCGAGTACCAGCGGCTCGTCAGAGGCCCCAAGAAGCAGGCAGTCCGCAACGCCGTCTCGACTAACATCTGGCTCGCCATCAGCTACTCGTGCGGCATTTTCGTCAATGCCCTCGCGTACTGGTGGGGCTCGCAGCTGATTATGAAGGGGGAGTATACTCAGACTGAGTTCCTGATCATCCTCGTCGCCATGCTCACGAGTGCGCAGCTGTGGAGCAGCATGTTTGCCCTGGCGCCCGAGTTCTCCCGCGCGAGGCTGGCGCTGGGTAGAGTCATGGACGCCATCGATAAGGAAGCTATCATGGACGTTTCCAAGAGGAACGGCCGCGGAGACGACGATGTCGAAGCTTCGGTGGAGTCCAAAGCCGTGGCAGTAGCACCACAGCAACCCAACGGAGAAGACAACGGCGCAAGCGTAACGTTCACCAACGTATCCTTCGCCTACCCCTCCCGCCCAGAAAAGACAATCCTCGACAACATCTCCGTCACCCTCCCACCCAACAAATTCTGCGGCCTAGTCGGGCCCTCAGGAGCAGGCAAGTCGACCATAATGAGCCTCGCCCAGCGGCTGTACCACCCCACCTCAGGCAGCATATCCATCGACGGCGCCGACATCGCGACCTACAAGGACGCCAACAGCTTCCGCTCGTCCATGGCCATAGTCCCGCAGGTCCCGGCCCTCTTCGACGGCACGGTCCGCTTCAACGTCTCCCTGGGCGCGGCCCCGGGCTCCCCGCCCCCCACCGACGCCGAGATCGAGGCCGCCTGCCGCGCGGCCAACATACACGACGACATCACCGGCTTCCCCGACGGCTACGACACCGAGTGCGGCTCCGGCACCGGCGGCGCGGGGGCGAGGTTGTCGGGCGGGCAGCGCCAGCGCGTCGCCATCGCGCGCGCGCTCGTCCGCAGGCCGCGCCTGCTCCTGCTCGACGAGAGCACGTCCGCCCTGGACGCGCACAGCGAGGCGGTGCTGCAGGAGGGGCTGGACAGGGCTGCGCGGGGCACCACGGTGCTGGCTATCACGCACCGGCTGAGGACGGTGCAGAGGGCGGATGTGATCCTTGTTGTTGAGGGGGGATGTATTGTTGACCAGGGCACGCATGCTGAGTTGATGGAGAGGAGGGAGAGTTATCGTGTTAATGCTATGCAGCAGATGTTGCAGTGAGTTGGGTGGTTGGGAGCCTGCATGCTTGGCTTTGGGGATTTGAAGTGTCCGGTATATGCTCATTATTAGATCAGCCTTTCTATTATCATGACTAATTATCTTTACTTCAAATACCCCTAAATATAAGTATATACATGTGTGTGTATGTGTGTTTGTACTCATATATATCCTGTTTCCCGGTTACAAAAATGTGACAGCCACCCAAGTTTTTACACCTCCCGTTGCAGAATCAAAATGCCATCACGGGCGATGAACTGCAGCTAGGGTGGTGCCTGACGTGATGTTGCAGCCCTTAGCCACATACTGTATTGTTACACTGCAGCAGGCCGCGAGGTGAGAACGAATCTGCAACCATAGGCTGTGGTAGAAATACATTGTCTCGCTTGTGGCTGAAGTGGGCGCAGGCTGATCGACAAAAAGGCCTCCAACGGTCGGTGTGGGTGCTTAGGTCATAATAAAGTACCACAGACCATCCTCGCCCTGGCTATAGAAGATGCTTTGATACATTGCCAATGTTCATGACTACCTGTGTCTTTCCCTATGTGTTACCAAGTTTGTGAAATTTACAGTGCCTGTCGCTGCCTTTACTTTCAGCACGCCGTGGACAGGTGCCCACGATACGGGGCTAGGAGCCACGGGATAACACAACGGACGATATTGATCGGGGATGCTTGTTGGGAGCATTCGTCGCATCCAGTCGAGGTTTCCTTTGTAGCTCGGTATTTCGAAAGGGCACTGAATACGTGCTAATGAAAAGGTAGAAAATTCCAACTGCCTTGTACTTGTCGCGATTCACTAATCTACATTAAAGCAGGCTCGACAGGCATCACTTGCGTCTAGACTTGCGATGAGACACAATGTCGGACTCAAATTCAAGCCCGTCACCATGCATGAATTTTGACTACACGCCAGAATTCCATCAGCCAGAATCGATGTACAATGAACTGATAACAAATGCTGGCGAGTTTCGCTTGTTACAGATTGAGCCGGCCGACAAATCAACAACCCAAATCGTTGCTCGGCTCTTCAAGGCGTCCCTTGATAACCCTCCACAATACGAGGCATTATCGTATCCGTGGGAGCAAACGAAGGGCACTCACTCCATCATCGTGAACAAGACCAAGTTCCCCGTGATGAGAAATGTATTCTCATTCTTGTTAAAACTTCGACGCCAATCGTATCCTTCTTCGCCAATCTTCTGGATTGATAGCGTCTGCATAAATCAAATGTGCATACGCGATAGGAATTTACAGGTGCATTTGATGGGGACGATCTATTCGAAAGCCAGCGTCGTCCACATGTGGGTTGGGACCGAGTCCGACATTGATCAACAGGCATTCGATCTAATTCACCATTGTGGACCACCCAAGGAGAGACCGGCACGAAGTGTCCAAGCGACCATTTCGAACAACGAGGCCGGCACAAAGGCCATTACAGAACTACTACAGCGAGGCTATTGGAATCGCATGTGGGTTTTTCAGGAGATTGTCTTGGCTAAGGAGGCAGTCGTCCATTGCGGCAAACTACAGGCTCCGTGGTCATACTTTAGATGGCTTGATGACGTCTCGTCGAATCATATATTATGGCTTGCACTTCAATTAGAAAAACCGTGGATTCTCGATCTTCGGAATGCTCTATTCAGAATTGCACATTTCTGTATCACTCCAGCTGAGGCCCATCACATCAACAACGTCATCCACCCAACAAGGCACTTACAATGCCAGGATCCGAGAGACAAGTTGTACGCATTGCGAGGTGTTTGCGGGGCTCTAGAGGGGATGATTGATGTCGATTACTCTCTCCCTGTACAGAGCATCTTCACGGCTTTTGCGAAGAATCAGATCTTTCAGGATGGCAACCTCTCTGCGATGCTCACAGCGGGCCTCTGGAACCCAATCAATGGAGACGACATCAATCTCCCCTCCTGGGTCCCTGACTTACGCGGCATGGGCGACGTCGATATTCGCTATCTGGCAGCGCATTATACGAGGTCCTTCAACGCCGACTGGACCGCAACCCTTGACAACCTCAACTACTATCCCACCAGCAGCGATTTCTTCGATACTGATGAGAACTGTGTTTTTAAAGTACATGCCATGACTTCTGCATCCATTCAAAAGCACAAACCACTGAAGAATATCACCCGTTCAGCACCGGACCGCAAGGAGCTAGTCAAGGCTTTTTGTGTGTTGACCGACGATGGCAGGTTTTGCATGAGAAAGTTGCGGGAACTTTTTGAGGGTCTCATATTCGGCGACAAGACAACCCTGATAGAAAACTCGCCCACCGTTGGGCAGGAGAGGGCAAAGAGGTTGGTGCTCGGGTTTTACGAAGACTTGTGCCATCTCTTTGGTCTTGACCCCGTCTTTGTCGATTTTCTGGTATCTTTCAACGCTGATACGCCGGTTTACCAGAGGCATGAGTCTGTGCACAAACTGGCGCAATTTTGTGATGCGGAATACTTGCATCTTTGTCGGATGGAATATTTGGCCAGAGCAGAAGAAACAACTGAGCGGCAGGCGACTGTATTGTTCCTCACTGTTGACGGACATCTAGGAATTGGACCTCGTCGTGTACAACAAGGTGACGTGGCTGTCATTGTTCGAGGTTGTCGAGTGCCGTTGGCCCTGCGCCAACATGGGACATATCATAAGCTGGTCGGCCCAGCCTATGTTTCCGGGATAATGCAGGGCGAAGCTGTACGGTTTGGTGAGGACGGTGAATATGTGAATTTTAAGCCAATACTGCTCGTATAGGCTCAGCTTCATCACTCGTGTGCACACAGAGGGACTAATGGCGGTTATCTTATTGATCGTCTCTACTCCTTAATTACGCACAATCATCATTTGTACCATATACTCAACTAATTTCCGACCGGCCGGGAAGACTGACGGCTTGATACTGGTTCGATATGAACAACAGGAAGGAAATAAATGGGGATGTTGTGCTGGACTTTCTGGTTTTTCACTGAAGGGCCATTTCTCATGGACCGTGCATGTGGCAGATGCCGTATAGATTTCAGAACAGATTGGACCCTTTGGAGATTGAGACAAATCATAATCCTGGTTGTTGGAAAATCATCAAACTGCTGTAAATACTTAATAGCATACTTCATTCCGTCGTTCCGCTGCCAATCAATCTAGTTAAAGCTTCCTTGTCCAAAATCTCGGCTTCAACTAGTCTCCCTGTCTCCTTGACCTCGCCATCTACTCGCTGGTAACGCACGAGCGTTGGAACATTGTGAACATCCCACGTTGTCCTGAAAACATTGGTGGATACTCTCCATCTACGAAAAAAAAAAAGAATCAGCAAGAATTACGGTGAATTGTGGCAATGTAATTGAAAACGGATATTCGCATAGAGAAAAACGGATAGTATATAGATATATAAGGGGCCCTAGTGCACGTATAACGCGCACCACCTAAATCAGTATGTACACTATTATTTTAACCCTAACGCTAGTATATCCAACTATCCTTATTATTATTATACTAAATATCCCTATTATTATACTTACTGTAGTATAAATTACTTAAATTGATAGTATTTTGCTACATATCTGGTTTTTACGGATTATAATTTCGTCTTTAATCTCCTCCTCCTCCTTATTATTGTTGCTAATAAAGTCCCTAATTATTAGATTTACCTATAGTAGCGATTTATTAATTAAGGGTTGTTAAATTAAACTTGGTAGCGATAGGTGGCGATAGGGGTGCTAAATATTACAGCTGTAAGAAGTATTATAGGGGTGGTGTGGCGATGTTGAATGGTGGGCTCTGATTAGCTGTAGCTAGAAGGTGCGTACTGACTCTATGTACTATCCGTTTTTCTTTGTGCGAATATCCGTTTTCATGTAATTTGGGAATGGCCCAAAGCCACTTACTCCGGCCTCTGTCCAACCTCAACAAACGCCATCTCGGGAGAGCCTTCGGCCGAAAAGGCGGCTCTGAGGTGAGGTAGTGCGGCTCGCACGTCGGGGCACCATGACTGTCCCGTCTCAGGGAGATCGGAAGTTGTGACGGTGATTAAAAATGGGGACCTTGACCAGACCAACTACAGTAAGTGCTGGATGACACCAAAAGTACACATGACTGTAACTGATCAACTTATTCAGGCAATGCCTTCATCAGCGGCATGCAAGAGGACCTTGGCCTTTACGGCAACGGGCGAAACTGGCTGAACACCTGGTTTAGTCTGGGAATAATGATAGGCAGTGTGCCTGCACAAATGTGCCAGCTGAGCTATATTCGCCTTTACATCCTGATTCCCTCATGCGAGTTGGTCTGGTCCCTGCTTGTGGTGGGAATGGGCTTCTCGAAAAACATTCAAACAGTCAGTTTCACGCCTTGACAGCAAGTGGCGTTTGAGCTTCGACTAACTCCAAAATATAGATGTACGCACTGCGATTCTTCATAGGGCTCTTCGAGGCTTGCGCATTTCCAGTTTACATATCATGTGCGCTCGGCGGTTGGTACGGTCCCAAGGAGCTCACCAAGCGCCTGGCTATCCTCAGGTTGAGTCTATCGTGAGCATTTTTAGCGGCGACTTGCAGGCTGGGCTCTATACCAGTATGGATGGTCGCCATGGAATTGCTGGTTGGAGATGGCTATTCGTGATGGACGCCGTCATCTCTTTTCCTATTGCGATCTGGGGTTTCTTCGGTTTGCCAGATCTGCCTCACAATACCAAGGCATTCTATTGGTCCCCAGAGGTCAGTGTCACCAAGCCCAGAAATTCAAGCAATTTAAAGCACTGACATGCGACAGCATGTTCGATATGGTGTCGAACGGATTGAGAAGTTTGGTTAAAAGGTCCAGCAAAAGTCGAAATGGAAAGAGGCCAAGCGCATTTATACAGGTCGGGAAATATGGGTCATTGTCGTCCCTTACACGTAAGTCTGCAATGTTGTCAAGTCACGTTGGACTATGGAATAAGCTATTTCTCAACGTCAGTATGGTTGCCGCTGGCCATACCGCTACCAGTTATTTCAACCTTTGGTTGAAGGACGTCGGATACGGCACTGTAGATGCAAACATCTACCCCACAGCCGGAAGTGCCTTGAATATTGCCGCCCCGGTCACCTGGGGAATCATCGCAGACCGTACAGGTCAGAACTACTTGATGGTCGTGATTGTGCAAGTCTTCATGATCTTCTCCAACATTCTGCTTTCGGTCTGGTATATTCCCCGGGGAGCTCTCATGTTTGCTTTTTACCTTTCGTACGCAGGCTCTGCGGCAACGCCGGTACTCATCGTAAGTTAACTCTGATTCAAAGGTGGAGAAAACTGCGCTGAAAAGTTTCAAGAGCTGGGCCAACAGCCTGAGACAGCTTCTCGTCGCCACAGCTAACGTTGTTTCTTATGCATGGGTGCTTTGGGTACCACGCAAGTCAGAGTCTATGACCAATTCTGATACTCACGAAGCTAAGATAATACTAGTGGTACTCTTCCCTACGTACGACGCGCCAAAGTACAAGCATGGTTATCAAATTCTCATCTTGTTCGGGGGACTTGCGGTCTTGAGTGTAACATTGATGTGGTATCTGTACCGACAAAGAGAGTAGGTCATATTTCCGTACTACTTCTAATTAGCCCATTTTTGGAGAGCTGACCGTTCAATTAAGTCAAAAGCGAGCTCAACAGGAAGATCAGGGTGCTGAAGGTGGCTCTGCCGCCAGAGAAGGGAACTAGACTAGGCTTTTGAAGCAGTCAAGCGTTGTGAGGTTTTCATATTATGCTGGTCATTTTGACGCTGTATCAGATGTAATTTGCTCGCAATGGATTCTGACCTGTTTAACTCTCCCAGCAAACTCTGTGTTGGTATATGAAATTCGTGTGGCTTGAGCTTTGAGATTTCTAGCAAGCCATGCCCAATACACTCGGCCGACAATATCCCGCTTTTGTATTCCCCGCGTTGTCCGAGAACGACCCCTGGGTTCGGGCACGGAGATGGCAAAGTCACATCGAGCATCCATGGCACTTGGCCAAATTGGGACCGGAGTTAGGGATTGGAGGAAAAACAAACCCAAACCTTGTGTCCATTTTCAATATCAATGGCAGCCAATACTCGGGGCCAAGCGATGCCTTCCTCATTGAGTGTCGATTTAGCGGACCTAACGTGAAATATAAAAGGCTTCCAGATCGCCAAGCTCATCTTCGTTGGCTTCCAAGAAATCGGATGAGCTTGGCTTCAGCCTCAAGTACCTTTGCAGAAACAATGTTTAGCACGCTAGTTTCCGTTTCAGTCGCGCTGGGGCTTGTGCCTCTGGCATCTGCCCTCGCATTCCCCGGAGCTGTTGGTTTCG